>LR812537.1:25175303-25391452 GCA_903798195.1 Danio kyathit | reverse complement strand
TCACGCAATACCTGAATCACCCGCTTTGGATCCTCCCTTTCACTCCATGGCCTATAACGAATTTCCTCTCTTGCCTCCCCCTCCAGGTGATCAAACAAGAAAAATGCCCGATCAGCTGAAGACAAATGGCGAAGACGCATACAAGCCTCTGCTTCTTCCACCCACCCATTGATGTCAATTCCTGACCGACCACTAAATTTTTGACATTTAGGATCTCGAGGAACGAAAAAAAAAAATCGTTCTGTTGAAGAGGGACCAGCATCAATGAGTAAAGGATGCAATTCATCTTCCATCGCTGCAACCACTAAATCACAAAATGTACAAGTGAAAATCAACTTATGTTGATTCACCAAAAAAAGGGGAACTGCCACAATCCAATTCCTACAGAAAATGGAAAAGGAAAATACAAAAACAACCCACGTCTCTGCACACAATAAGAGGGAAATCCTGCCGACTACGCCAGAATGTGACGAGGGGATCTGGCATGAGTTTAGTGAACTATATTTGAATAAAAATGACCGACTACGCCACCCTGGTAGTTACCCAGGGAAATAACTCAATTAGAAAAAGGCACATAGGTTCGTTTCCCTCAAGAATGCAAAGAGACGTGGGTAATTACAAAAGTACAAAAATATTTATTTTGACAAGTGTAAAGATGTACTTGGGTTTAAAACACACATCAAAAACTCCCACTTCACATAAATAAAACAAAAAAACACTAACAGTACACAAACAAATCAAAACCACAGGACTGAGGTCCCCGCTGACTGGATACAAGTAAACTAACTTTACCCCAGCACACGCTCACACCACAGTGCACTCGCGTCACACCATCAAGCACTCAGTGTCCCACAGCACACGGTAAAGAAGCACCACCACCAGTTGGAAAAGTCCAGTCATCCACTGGGAACCCCTCAGTTCCTGAAATAAATCAAAATTAAAGTAAATAACTGAAAAATACACAATCCACATAAATAAGTGGGTCAATTAGGATTACAATGTACTTCTATGATCTAGTGGAGAAACCCATAGAGCTTAGAAATCACAGCATTTCACATACAAACACTCTGGATCCAGATACTAACAGAATTGACAACAATCATAGAACTAATAATCAATGAGAACAATAAACCCACTAAAAGGGAAAGTCTAACTAACAAAAAATAAATGCTCTGCATAAATTGAAAACAAAAGAACCCTAGAAATAATATTCACAAAACAAAAGCAGAGCACAAAGAACAAATCAATCCATCTAAAACAAATAAACAAACAAATAGATGAAGCGGAGCACAAGCAGCGCCGTAGTAATTAAAAAGTGCAGTCCCCTTTAAACAGCGTTGGTGGCGTCTGCCCGTCAGCCATCAACACTGACGTTAGCAGTAGCACAAGCCCAGACGACCTCCGATAACCCCGGTAATAGCGAGGATTAGGAACGCTAATAAAGCCAATTATGTACAAGAGAAGGGATGGAGAAAAAGGGAGAATCCTAAAAAGGAAGAGGCACAGACAACACCATTAAAATAGTAATTTAAATGATAACACTAATCATAAGTGCCTCAACACTTACCAATGGGCGCATAAATCGGACGCTTTATGAGCGCTAGTTGGTCAGGTACGAGCATACAGCGACATGCAGGACATCATGCCTGTATGGCATGAGAAACGCAGATTAAACGCTGTTAAACCCCATTACCCATCCAGTTAAAAGCCAGCATCACGTACCTGCAATGGTGAACCATCATCCAAGCCACACAGCCCAGAAACATGCCACAGCCACACCACGCACTACAACAGCGCCCAAAAAGCGAAACTTAACGTTGGCCCGTTCAAACACATGAAAAATCAAACAGAATGAGCACAATGCATTACCTGTAGCCGCGAAGGACGCACACGCAAACAAGCGCAGAGTCGGACGTGACGCATACCAAGCAACAGCCAATCAGGCTTTAAAAAGGGTGGCGCTACATGCCGATTGGATGACACTAATATCAATCAGGCCACACCGCATCATCACACTTGATAATATTAGCAGGTTTGGCATGCTGTCCTGGGAGAGAACCCTGAGCTCGGAGATAATTCTCCGCCTGGTCAATGTGCATGTACGGGGGTACAAAATCAGCTAGTTACCGAGAGCTCCCTCTGGTAATGGAGGAAAGGGGGAGATGGGGTGAATGGGGGTAATTCTTCAAAAAACGAAGCTAAGAGAGTAATGCTAAACAGGATATTTATAGTGAGTTTGGAATGATCCAATTGGCTTGCTAATGATTACAGATAAGGGACCAGCTGCGATCAATCATATCATGTGCTCCTCTAGAAATTAAGCTGTGGTCACAATAAAGTTTGAGTTTCCGAAATCCTGTCGTACGGTGCTGCGAAGAGGGGCAGGATTAAACAAGATGATTAGACATTAAAAAAGCGAGCGATTGGTCCATGTTTTAAATTTCTGTCCAGAGAGGTCATGTATTGATCCTCGAATTGTCTCACGCAATCATATGATGCGATTTCACAGGTCAGAGTTCACAAAGCTTAAACTTTCCAACGCAGCGAAGTGCGCAACTCGCCGCACGACCTTGCGTTTCCGGTCTGACGCATTCGCATGCATATGAATGGAAGTCTATGGGAAGAAGAGTGCAGTGTGACCGCAACTTTAGTTTGTGAAACTTCACTTATCAGAAGCAAGTGGTAAATATCTGTATCAGAATCTACCAATAGTTATTTATTAAAACATCAGCATCGACCCCCAAAAATCCCCTATCAGTGCATATCTATATGAAGGTTTTTTCATTTTCATTTTCTGGGTGAACTATCGCTTTAAGCCACACTCTCTTTATAAGCGAACGGGAGGTAAAAAGGACAGGAGTGTTCAATCAGACGAGGAATGAGAGAATGACTAGCTGTCCAGTGCTGCATATTTGCTTCTCCAGTATTGTGCTGGTTTCAGATTGCTGCGTTTAATCATGTCTGCGGATCCATTTGATATCAAAGCTGCGCCCTCAGGCTTCCCAGAGCGCCATGGAGTCCAAATGTTTTCCTTTTATCCCACCCCATTTCCTGTCACCTGAAATGGCTTCTTTCATGTGTGAAAACAGAACGAGAGAAGCGGGGTCTCCTGGGGGCCCTGCCGCTGTGACATCACTGTCTCCAGGTATTGGCAGCTGATGTGGCATCCATGTACACCTGTCAATCAAAGAGAGCGAGTGCAGATGGGCAGCACTAATGCACAAACTCTGTTCGCATGAAAAAAGAGAGAGAGAGAGAGAGAGAGAGAGAGAGAGAGAGAGAGAGAAAGAGAGAGAGAGAGTAACTGTGTGTGACTGCACTGTAGAAAAGATGAAAAATCAAGTCAATCATGCATAAAGTGTGGAAGGATTTACTTGACTAGTTATTTTAATGGTTTAGCAACTTGCAAGTTTGATTAAATAATTATGTTAAATTTCTTTTTTATAAGGTATTTAAAGTAATATTAATAATATTCAGAATGACTATTTTATTGTTATGTTTTAAAATTCATGACTAATATAGGAATATATAGAGGTTCTTCTCGGTTTTATTCAAAGGCGCAATATATGCTAATTTGGCAATAGTATCTGGATGCAGCCTTTATGATGAGATGCTCAGCGATGCAATGTCTGACACTATGCACTCAATGGAGTGAGTGACGTCCAGAGATGTATAGTAACGAAGTAGAACTACTTCACTACTGTACTTAAGTACTAAAAGGCTTTATCTGTACTCTACTGGAGTATTGTTTTTTTCTCCTACTTCTACTTTTACTTCAGTACATATTTTCGATGAGCTTAATACTTTTACTCCAGTAGATTTTTTATGTGTTGCATAGTTACTCGTTACAATTATAAAAATGTAACGAATCAATCATTCATTGATCAGACGATCAAAGAAGACAGTGCTGCCTGCCTGCATTGAGAGCACTTTAGTTTGTTTTCGACATGGAAAACCCAGAAATTCCACCTTCAACTCCTTCACTTACAACTGTTCATGGCGATGAGGAAAAAGACCACCCGTGACCCTATTTAAAGCCAATGTTTGCATTTGTCGGAGTGAAAGACAGTTCATATAGAATGAAGTGCATACTCTACCGTCGGATTTGAAGAAACATGTCAAGTTAAAGATAATATAATACACAAAACAGCAGTATATTATATATTTATATATATATATATATTATAATATATTATTATATATTATTATTATTATATATATATATATATTATTATAATATATATATATATATATTTTATAATATATATATATTTAATATATATATATTTATATTTATTTATTTATTTTTTTTATTTATATTATAAATCGTAAACCATGGTTCTTTTTATTCTGCTTAATCCTGTGCCCCAAAAAAGCTATTTAAAATAAACAAAACAATATGTCTTTTGACTGCTTTTTTTTAAAAATAACTACATAACGCAATACTTGTACTTTTACTTTCAGTACTTGAGTAGTAAATTTTTAAATAAACTACTTGCAATACTTAAGTACAAAAAATGTTGAGTACTTTAGTACTTCCACTTAAGTATTGTGCTTAAAGAGCACTTCAATTTCTACTCAAGTCACTTTTTTGATAGAGCACTTGTACTTTTACTTAAGTCTGGGTTTCTAGTACTTTATACATCTCTGGTGACGTCACTGTGACAGGTAGGGTTATGCCGAGTTCAGACTGCATGATTTTCAACGTAGTCAAGTCACAGATGTTTTCACACTGCATGACTATCTGGGCTAGCGTTTTGTCGGTGCATTGTTTACACTGCAAGATGGATCAGCAACAGGGTGTTTCACACTGGATGACTTTACAAAAGGAAGAACCGCCGACAACTTTGTCCAAACTACGTCTCACAACCAAACACACGTAGTATATCTTTTATTATTAACTACATAACGAGAAAGAAGCCTTTAATGGGGTAAAAAATGTACATATTTGCTCACCTGGGTTTGAAGGGAATTAGCAATTTCTCCTCAACTTTTTTTTTTTTTCGACCCATTTGTGATATTGCTCACATGACACGTCAAACAGACACTGGTGCTCCTGCCAAATTTATTCTAGTTTTTCCTCCATTTCTTGGGTCCAAATAAACTGAAAATGAGCGCTTTTAACTTCTCCCCTATCCTCCCGCTCGCCTGCAGGTACCCACG
The DNA here is from genome assembly GCA_903798195.1 of Danio kyathit. Classification (NCBI taxonomy): domain Eukaryota; kingdom Metazoa; phylum Chordata; class Actinopteri; order Cypriniformes; family Danionidae; genus Danio; species Danio kyathit. The sequence continues at coordinate 25,386,289 of LR812537.1, read as the reverse complement.
CTAGTGGATGCTGCTCTCTCATTGGCTGTAGGTGATCGCGGATGTTATTTTCAGTCAAAACTCAATTTACACAGCATGATTTGAATTGCCGACAGCTCCAGATATTTAGCATGCCAAATATCTCACGGGCATCGGCAACTCATCGGCGATTCTTTCAAATCACGTCTTTGATAGTTCACACTGTGTGATTGTCACTGGCGTGCAGGAGCACCGATTTGCCTATGATTTCAGGCATCTGTCGGCGATTTCTCAAAACCTGTCGGTGAGTCAAAATCAGGGCTAAAATCATGCAGTCTGAACTCGCCATTAGGGGTGGGGTTAGGTAAGCCCATTAAAAAGCATTGGATGCAGCTCAGATTGCACTGCACCAGGTCTGCATCCAATGGTGCAGGTGCTAATATTTATACAGCTCTGGAGCACATTGTAAAGACGACTTCAAAGTTATTACAGACTAGCACACATACACACACACACAATCTCATTCATTCATTCGGCTTAGTCCCTTTTTTATCATCTTATTTATTATTGCCACAGTGGAATGAACCGAAAATTCTGGCATATGTTTTACATAGCGGATGAACATAGAGGGTTCGTAGGTTGCTAGGCGACCATCAATTTGCTTTCACTATTGTTCACCTTATTCACCGTGTACGAGTGGGCACAGCCATTTGAAAATTTTTGGCTTGAGACTTCCGGTCTTATTCACTTCCATTTATTTTTAGACTTTAAAAACAGTTTGTTTTGCTTCTTCATGTTGCAAGCTGATATTTTCTTATTCTATTATTCTATTTTGTCTTTATAGTCATGTAAACACTTGTTTGTAGAGCAAGCGGATGCCTACTTGACCATTTTCTGCCGTTTATTATTCCTAGTCATCTCCTATAGGCGACTGAATCGAAAGTTCTAAAACAATGGCAAAAACAATCTCACTTCCGCATTGAAGACTAAGGTCAATACAAGTTTTATTTATAGAGAAAAATGACAAAGCACTGCAGTATTTGGGTGTTCTGTGTTTGTCTAAGATAATCAGTCTACCGAAATGTGTATATTCCATACAAGCTGAAGCTGATCGATCAGTTTTTCTCACGTGACTCGCAGTGCGCTTGTGGCATTCATTTAAATGCTTGCATCTGGTAGGTGCAAACGCGTGAAGCCTGCCCGAATGCATCAAGTATAAAAAGCCTTGTCCATTTCGTGAGGTGCGCGAGCAGTCAGCGGAGGTCCGCAACAGGGCGCCAGGCGAAAGTCAGCCTTCACGCTGCTTGCACACACAGGCCGCGCACCTTCACTGGAAAAACAAACTTGCGCAAACTCTAGAAAACATGCGGCCGCAGTCATCTGCGATCTCCAGCTGTTGATCTTCTTGCACAGACATGCTGGATTTACTTGATTTGTTGACAAATGGGTTGCGGATCTATTGGCAGTTCGCGGGTCCTTCATAGGGCCTTTTCCCCTTAGCAAACAAACTTTCCAAAGACGTCTGTTCATTACCCATTTTGCTGCTTGTGGGTTAAATTTGGGCACTCGAGTGACCGAAACGTAGAGACAAGTGAGAGAATACGGTTATTTTTCAAAAAAAAAAAATGTTCAAATTAAAAGATTATTCAGACTCAGATAAATTAAACAGAAATAATTAATGATTTCTTGTGCGGGCTGGTACCAATTAATCCATGGACAGGGACCAGGACCGGTGGTTGAGGACCAATGGCACAAGGAACAACCACCTTTCCATTGTCGGGCGAACGCCCCCTAAATCAAACAACCTGCCCAGCGACGTGTTTCTAAAAGGCATCGTTAGCCAACTAAAGTAGCAAGTTTCATCATTATAAACACAGTTAATTGAATTGGTCTTTCCCAAATCCATCGTTCCAACAACCATTAGCAAACTGCGTCGCAAACTTGTACATTTGCAACTATTTCTCTAGAGCTGTAGTAAGAAGCATAGTTCCTGGTCCCCCAACCGCCCCAAAACAATTATTATGATTTAAAATAATAATAATAATAATAATAATAATAATAATAATAATAAAGCATTAAAGTCATCTCTCTTACGTATATAATTTGCTTTCAAAGTATTTTTTTACAGTTCAGTTTTAGTGATCTTCATATTGGCAATTGCGATACTTTCATAGTGCACTAAAATGATAGTGTTATCCAAATAGTTTATATAACATTGCTGTTGTTTATTGTTTTTTTTTTTTTTAGAAAATAACTAAATTCTTTTTCAGCACCTTTGTAAAAATTTACTCACGCATTCTCAGTAGCCACATCTGTATGTTAAGTGTTGGGAATGTTACTTTTATAAGTAATTACAATCTTAAGCTTACCTTAATCTTAAAAAGAGGGGAATCTTCCCCTTCCCCTTGGCACTTGAAATAGAGTGTGAAGGGGAAGGGCTTCAAAATTTGCCCCTAAGAAATGGGACACCACTACAACACCTGTACACGCCATCATATGTAATCGCAATCTCTTGTTTCATATGAGATCGACAATCACGACTGCTGTAAATATTCCAGTTGCGCTATTTTATGGTATTTATCCTTAGGAAATCCCTAAAGGCATATATCATGTCATCATGACAATATAATGTGGCAATAAGATTGTAACTTATACTGTGCATTGCAGTGGCCATATTCATCTATGTAAACACACGAAAACAACATTAACATTATACCAGACACTGTAAAAAACTCATTCCCAGCCACTAGACTTTTTTGACAGGGTATTTGATTGTCATTAAGTGACAGAATGTTGTGGGACTGCTATACAGGACTTATTACTATGAATTATAGAAAGTGAAATTTAGCAGTTTTTATTTTAGCGTTTTTTTTTTTAACCATGACGGTAAACACAAACGCGGTTATAAAAATTTAAAAACATGTGCTTGTTTGTTGTAAAAATTCGTAAATAATGACAAAAATACTCATTTGTGCATCTCCTGATTCTGTGTGCAGCCATGATGCCGTTGTAGATGGTGTATTCTGGGAAATTTTCTTCGAGTGTGGTCCTGAAAAATCTCAGTTTGAAGGGCTATCTAGCTCTTCCCCTTAGCCCTACGCCTTTAAGCTAAGGATAATTGGGACACCCCTATTCCTTCACGTGAATGTGCAAAACGAGGGGCAAGGGGAAGGGCTAAAGGGTAGAATTGGGGATTGGACCTTAGTCTCTATTTCAGAGGTCTCCACAACGGAATAAACTGCCAAATTTTTTGTCATATGTTTTAAGCAGCAGATGCCATTCCAGCTGCAACCCATCACTGGGAAATACCAATACACTCACATTCACACACATACACTATAGCACATGTCTTTGCACTGTGAGGGAAACCCACGCCAACATGGGGAGAACATGCAAACTCCTACAGAAATTTCAACTGACCCAGCCAGGAGTCAAACCAGCGGCCTTCTTGCTGTGAGGTGACAGTTCTAACCACTGAGCCACCGTGCTGCCCCTAACATAACATTACTTTTCCTAAAAAGTAACTACTAACACATTTATTTAATTTTAAAAAATCACTCAATATTATAATATATTTACTTTAAAAGTAACGTATGCTTATTTTCTATATTAAATTCAACAAAAACGAAATCCAAGATAACTTTAAACATAAAAAAAATAATAATGCCACAGGGATATTATGCTTACAGCGGACAGTGATGTTTCTTAAACCCGATTAGCAAGGACGAACATAATTGAATCAAGACAAAAATAATATATCCAGCGTTTCAAGCGAGCAGCAGCAGACACTGGCGATTTTAGCCTTTTGTCAGAACGGGGCACATGTGCTCACACATTGTCAGGAGCGCATCTCATTTACTCAACACAAATGACTGGAAAAGACATGCAGGCGTCCCCAGGGGGGATGCCAACACTAAGTGGCATCTCTGGACGGGCCACACCTCGTGGAGGACGTTGCGTTTGGAGTTAAGGTGAAGCGTCACTGGGCATGAGCTCACCTGAGGGCATGGAGAGATGCACTCATTATGCAGTGGCAAACATGCTGTCACTCATTCTCCTGTTCTCCACACACTCAGCTGTTGCGTGTTACTTCTCCTTCACTTCTTCTCCCTCGTTACTTGACCTTTGGAGCGCACACGAGGGAGAGGGAGAAAGAGAGAGAGAGAGGGAAGCTGTGCAGCTGTGGAGAGCAGGAGAAAACTCAACTGGAGAGATAAAATTAAACGTTTATAGAGGTTAAAAGGGATTCCTTCACCTGCGTAAATAGTGGTTATTTATATATGGGGTAATAAAAATAAATATGTGGTGCAAGTGGTGATATTGCTGGTGCTTCTACTACTGGAAAGAATTGTTAGAATAAGAATTATCCTTATTATTGCTCTTGTTGTTGTAATATTCTGTTTAATGTTTAAATATTGGAATATTACACTAAAAAAATATATATATAATCAAAGATGATTCCTTGGATTTGCTACATTTTTTAAGGTAAGTAATTGTAAACAATTTGTTTGGGCTGAATTTAAACAAACAAATTAAGTTGAACATTATTAAATTTTATTTGTTTGTTTAAATTCAACTCATATAAATTGTTTGCAACAATTTTGCAGAAATCTTTTTTTCAGTTTATTTAAAGAGGAGTAATAGTGTTTTAATAGTATGGAAATTATAATTCATAAAAGTAATGCATAATAAACTTAACTCAAAAATCAAAAAGTAATAAGGATGCAGTAATCAATCAAACTTATATGAAAATAATTTCGCTCAAAAATCTGAGGGTCACATGCCCAATAATTTGAATAGGAAGCGTATGGCAGTAGTGGAGATTAGAATCGCACTTAAGAAATCAATTGTACGTTGCATATACAATATTGTGTGTTTGTAAGTAATACAGATAGAACACATCGTGTTACATAAATAGCTTTTTCGATGGTATATCGCAGCGATATGCCAATTCAGTAATGCAAATCGTGATTCTTATCATCCCATTATTAGCATAACATTACAAAACATAAAGACAAGCCATTCTACATGACGTGGAAATAACCAACTAAACACATAATACCACTTGTAACATCCAAAAAACATAGAACTAATAAAAATGCAATAAAGTTAAAAACATTACTTACCAAGAAATTAGCAGGTTAACGCGTTCCTCTGATTCACTTCACCGCATCCAACGTCTGATCAATCCCATGATTCAGCTCGTGCAAAATTCACATATTCGCGCCTTAATTTGACCAGCATTTGACCCCGATTGAGGCACGTCGCAACAGTTTTGAGCTTGGTCAGCCTGATCTCACGAGGAAACGTAAGTATTTTACGTTTTGTCAGTTTAGTGGCTAATTCGTACGAGTTCAGTCATATGGAAATGTACGTTTTTAAACAGGAGGCGTGGCACCCAACCCCACCCCTAACCCCAACCGTCATTGGGTGATGAGGAAATCGTACTAAATTGTACGAATTAGATCGTACAAATTTATACGAATTAGCCACTAAATCAAAAGGTTACGAACTGCCGTGAGATTGCGTTGGCTTGTGTAAGAGCGAACTTGGGCGGAGTTAGTGCAAATAGCTTCTGCCAACAAGGTAGCCACTCCGTAAACTTAAATATTAAAATGTTTATCAGTTATACTAATTTTTAAATATAATATTATTGCTTTAAAGAATTCATAGACTGACAAACCTAACATTTTATGTTTGCTGCTAATGGAACTAACAAACAAAAATGACACAAATTATCAAAAAAAGAACTCAAAAACATTAGTAATAATGTATCATAATAGCATTTTACATGTTAAACATATTTGACTTATTTTTTTTTTATTATTGTGAATAATATATTTGATCAAATGGATAAACATTTAAAGCTACAATTTTGTGTGTGTTGCTAATGGAAACAAACTTAAGTTACACAGAACCAAAAAGAACAACAATAGTAGTAGTAGTAGTAGTAGTAGTAATCTGTCATAATAGTATTTTAATTATTTGACTTCTTTTTAAAATTAGAAAAGGTAACACTTTATAATGATGGTCTATTACCTAATGTTAGTTAATGCATTTACTAACATGAACTAATTAATCATAGTTCACCATTTACTAGACTAAGTTGTCAGAAAGTTTAAATACCTAGGGGTTTATATGGACTCCTGTCTTGGTTTTAAAACACATATTAAAAGGTATGTAACAAGGTCAAATTGAATATAGTTAATTGTAGGTTTATTAGAAATTCTTTATCAAATAAGGCTGCAAAAATGTATTTCAATTATATGATCCTCTCTTTCCAGGCCTCGAATCCAAATATCTGAAATTCAAGGACTTTCAAGAAGTTTGGGAACCCTGTTTATGCATAAAAATAAATTGTGTGTGTGTAGGTTTTTGCTTTGACATATTAAAGTCATTTTGAGTTTTTTTTTATGCCAATTATAAACTTTCAATAAACATAATTATTTCAAAACTGCATTTTTTTCTAAAAAACGTGTTTTCTAAAAAGTTTTAACCGTAAAAACCAACAAAACATTTATGTAACATTTTTTTTTTTTTTAACTCAGAGCTAAAGAACAAAAACTAAATCTAAATCCTCTATAAGTCAACAAATCCAAATGGTGTTAAACATCTGTTTCTACCAGTTCCTCCACAGCCGTCAGCTCAGCAGCGCCACCTTCATTGTCCATACAGTGGGTGGAGCTCACCTCTCTAAATGCCCACTGCTCTACTCTCTCTTTGAGGGGAGAAACAGAAGAGCCGCCCCTCCTTTTTCTCTTCTCCCAAAACTTTCATATCCTTCCTGCTCTCCACCTCCCACATGGAGTAGGGCAGACCTGCTGTAACTCTCCCCGTCTCTGCCATCTGCTGCAGTCTGTCCCAACTCACTCCGACAGCCATGTCTGAGACAGAGACTTCAGCACAACATCCATCCATCACCAACTGACCACACACACATGCACACGCGAGAGGAAGAAATCTGCCATGAAACTTAATCAGCGAGGGTCATGTCGGGGAGTGAGGAACAGATTAAATTAGCATAGTATTAGATATGGAAAATGATTTCTGTCAAAACCATCCTTACCACAATTATAATATGTTAATTACGTATTTCATTAAGGGGGTTGATTATGGCCCTGAGATGAAATCATGCGAGCAGTGGCACCTGGAGGACATTGAGTCTCTCTCTCTCTCTCTCTTTTTTTCGGTTCCTCCTACAGTCTTCCTTCTCCAATCAGTCTGTCTTCTCTTTACACCTTTGAACACGTCGCCATGTTTTCATTTCAGCCGCTGATTGTCATTTATTTGTTCTGTAATTATTTTAACAGGCCTCGGTGATTGTACAGGGAGAAACAAAGGGGCTCAAAATCAGCTGAAATGGCCAATCGTGTCTAGCCATTTGAATGGCATTGATGATGATGCTACTAATGTGATGACATGTTTTTATGTTCATAACAGTGCAGCTGTGCGGTTTTGTTTGGGTGGTCTTTTCAAACATTGCCTAGTGTGCAGTTATATATGGGTTGTTAATGTGACTGCCCTATGGTGTCTCAAGCCTAGTTCATTAAATGACAGCTCTCATAAATTCAATATAAAATCATTGATAAATACCTTAGGTTTAATTTTACAAGTGGCTATTTTAGTAAATAATTTTCTTTTTTAAACATAAACTCATTGGCCACTTTATTAGGTACACCTGTCCAACTGTTCGGTAACGCACATTTCTAATCAGCCAAATTTCATGGCAGCCACTCAATGCATTTAGGCATGTAGACATGGTCAAGATGATCTGCTGCAGTTCAAACCGAGCATCAGAATGGGAAAGAAAAGTGATTTAAGTCACTTTGAACGTGGCATGGTTGTTGGAGCCAGACGGGCTGGTCTGAGTATTTCAGAAACTGCTGATTTTCTGGGATTTTCATGCCCAACCATCGCTAGGGTTTACAGAGAATGGTCAGAAAAAGAGAAAAATCCAGTGAGCAGCAGTTCTGTGGGCACAAATGTCTTGTTGATGCCAGAGGTCAGAGGAGAATGGCCAGACTGGTTTGAGCTGATAGAAAGGCAACAGTACCTCAAATAGCCACTTGTTACAACTGAAGTATGCAGAAGAGCATCTCTGAACGCACAACACGTTAACCCTTGAGGTGGATGGGCTACAGCAGCAGAAGACCACACCGGGTGCCACTCTTGTCAGCTAAGAACAGAAAACTGAGGCTTGAAATTCACAGAGCCTCACCAATTTGCGACAATAGAAGATTGGAAAAATGTTGCCTGAATCATCTCAAATTGTGTCTAAGTTATGTACTTCAATATTTTTTTTATTCATTCACACCAATAATGTATAGCCTTTTTTCCCTTCTCAGAACATCCACATAAACCCTGAAATTGTTCAGTGTCCTGTCTCAAACAGCCGTTTGAGTCACCTCAAATATAAGTATTTTTAAGTAACTGAATTGGAAATAAATGTAAGAAACACAATTGTGTTCTTGGTATCTTTTTAAGGAATGTAAAATAAAATTATATAAGAACACTGTTTTAATGAGTGGGGATCACAATTTCTTACATATGCAAATAATATAATAGCTTATTGCACCAGCAATAAGAAATAAAAAGCAGAAGAGGGTGGTGCAAATGGCCTTATTAATATGTTACACTGTAAAAAATTTTTTTTGGCATTTTTCCCATATTTTGTGATTAATTATATATTTTTTATTTATATTTTTTTATTTAATTTTTTATTTATATTTTATTTATTCATTTTAATTATTTTATGTTATTATTTTTATTTTATTTTATTTATTTATTTATTTATTGAGACCTTGATCTTTCTTCCAACAACATTAACATTTTTAATAGTTTAAAGTGATACATTATCTGATTTGGTGTTGCAAATTGCAGTACAAAAACCTTGTAATAACCTGCCAGTACATTTTCTGTTATTTTACAGACATACAGTTGAAGTCAGAATTATTAGCCCCCATTTTAATTTTTTTTCTCTTTTTTAAATATTTCCCAAATGATGTTTAACAGAGCAAATACATTTTCACAGTGTGTCTGATAATATTTTTTCTTCTAGAGAAAGCCTTATTTGTTTTATTTCGACTAGAATAAAAGCAGTTTTTTATTTTTTAAACACCATTTTAAGGACAACATTATTAGCCCCTTTAAGCTATATATTTTTTTGATAGTCTACAGAACAAACCATCATTATACAATAACTTGCCTAGTTACCCTAACCTGCCTAGTTAACCTAATAAACCTAGTTAACTGTCTTGAAAAATATCTAGTAAAATATTATTTACTGTCATCATGGCAAAGATAAAATAAATCAGTTATTAGAAATGAGTTATTAAAACTATTATGTTTAGAAACGTGTTGAAAAAATCTTCTCTCAGTTAAACAGAAAACAGGAAAAAAAATAAACGGGGGCTAATAATTCAGGGGGGCTAATAATTCTAACTTCAACTGTATTTCTCCATATATTATTTAATTTACATTATATTGTTTCAAACTACTAAAATGTCAACAAAAGTCACTTTGTTAAACTGTAGAGTTGAATTTTTAACATCAAACGTCTACAGAGCAGAGATCAAGGTCCCATAATGCAATTAACAACTGTTAATAAACAAATAATTAAACCAAAAGTATTATAAACAGTAAACAATAAAAAGCTTATATATATATTACTGTGTATATATTAGAATATGTATTGTTTTACTAAATGTTAAACATTAAAACAAGCTTTCATTACAGCACTTGAGTATCATAAAATATTATATTTTACATGTCTAATAGGCGACGCAGTGGCGCAGTAGGTAGTGCTGTCGCCTCACAGCAAGAAGGTCGCTGGTTCGAGCCTCGGCTGGGTCAGTTGGCGTTTCTGTGTGGAGTTTGCATATTCTCCCTGCGTTTGTGTGGGTTTCCTCCGGGTGCTCCGGTTTCCCCCACAGTCCAAAGACGTGCGGTAAAGGTGAGTTGGGTAGGCTAAATTGTCCGTAGTGTATGATTGTGAATGAGTGTGTATGGATGTTTCCCAGAGATGGGCTGCGGCTGGAAGGGCATCCGCTGTGTAAAACATGTGCTGGATAAGTTGGCGGTTCATTCCGCTGTGGCGACCCCGGATTAATAAAGGGACTAAGCCGAAAAAGAAAATTAATCAATGAACAACATCCTGTTCTTAACCACTACAGTAATCCCTTAATGAGTGACTACATTCAAGCTATTTTTAATCTCTTAGCTTGATCCGTACTACAGCATAACCCACCGAGAATATACTGACTGCCCATATCCATAAACATAGAGTGTATCTCCGGTCAGCTACTTTTCCTTAGCAACACATCATAGCTAGCTCATTACTGAATGGCTATCGTGACTACAGTACATAAAATTTTATTACAGATTCCTAGTAATTGCTTGTACAGTTTCAAAGTAGCTTCCCCTACAGAAAAGACAATAAAATGGCTGGCAAGAGTTTGTTCCTCAACACACACACGCACACGCAGGCACACACACTGGTGTTCATCCAGTCGCAGGGTTTTCTCCAGGTTAACCTGAATTGAGTGTAAGACTCTGGTGTTCTGAGCCCCTGGTCTCTCCAAATCACACATCAAAGGCTGCATTTGTACAGCAAGCCGCTTGGGAGGCTTGAGCCTGGGCTGTTTGGACTCGGTGTTACCCAGCCTCGCTGCGTCTCTGGGGAGGCATTACCCTCTACATTATCCTAGGCTTGTTCCAGTACTGAATTACAGAACGCTCTCAGAGATGCACACATACAAATGGACTTGTACAACACAGAGTGAGAGAGAGAGAGAGAGAAAGAGAAAGCAAGAGTGAAAAAAAACAGGACCTGTTAACACCTTGTATTAATGATTCATTTTCGTCAAACTTATCACAAGCAGACCATGCTAAATACAAGTGTAACAGGTGGGTTCAAAAGCATTTTGGCCCTGTTTACACCTGGTATTAACATGCATGTTTGGCAATCCAATCACAAGTGGACAAAGCTACTTTTGTAAATGACAACACAGGCTCATTGTAAAAACGTACCCCGTATACATTTCTGAAGAGCGCATATTATGTAGCCAGAGCTTCGTATGGCTGCAATTCGTCTTTAAAACAAACGATACGGGGCAGTATGACGATGCCAACAGCTTCTGTTTCTATTGCCGCTACCAGCTGACCGCTTACCTTTGTGTGGACGGCTTTTCTGCTGTTTGCATAGTAGCTTGCCATGTACAGTACAGACCAAAAGTTTGGACACACCTTCTCATTCAAAGAGTTTTCTTTATTTTCATGACTGAAAATTGTAGATTCACACTGAAGGCATCAAAACAATGAATGAACACATGTGGAATTTTATACATAACAAAAAAAAGTGTGAAACAACAGAAAATATGTCATATTTTAGGTTCTTCAAAGTAGCCACCTTTTGCTTTAAATACTGCTTTGCACACTCTTGGCATTCTCTTGATGAGCTTCAAGAGGTATTCTGACCTGAAATGGTCTTCCAACTGTCTTGAGAGTTCCTAGAGATGCTTAGCACTTGTTGGCCCGTTTGCCTTCATTCTGCGGTCCAGAACACCCCAAACCATCTCGATTGGGTTCAGGTCCGGAGACTGTGGAGGCCAGGTCATCTGGTGCAGCACCCATATCACTCTCCTTGGTCAAATAGCCCTTACACAGCCTGGAGGTGTGTTTAGGGTCATTGTCCTGTTGAAAAATAAATGATGGTCCAACTAAACGCAAACCGGATGGAATAGCATGCCACTGCAAGATGCTGTGATAGCCATGCTGGTTCAGTATGTTTTCAATTTTGAAAAAAATCTCCAACAGTGTCACCAGTAAAGCACTCCCACACCATCATACCTCCTCCTCCATGCTACACGGTGGGAACTAGGCATGTAAAGTCCATCCGCTCACCTTTTCTGCATCGCACAAAGACACGATGGTTGGAACCAAAGATCTAAAATTTGGACTCATCAGACCAAAGCACATTTCCACTGGTCTAATGTCCATTTCTTGGGTTCTTTAGCCTAAACAAGTCTCTTCTGCTTGTTGCCTGTCCTTAGCAGTGGTTTCCTAGCAGATATTCTACCATGAAGGCCCGATTCACAGTCTCCTCTTAACAGTTGTTCTAGAGATCTGTCTGCTGCTAGAACTCTGTGTGGCATTGACCTGGTCTCTAATCTGAGCTGCTGTCAACCTGCGATTTCTGAGGCTGGTGACTCAGATGAACTTATCCTCCGCAGCAGAGGTGGATCTTGGTCTTCCTTTCCGCATAAGAGCCAGTTTCTTTGTAGCGCTTGATGGTTTTTGTGACTGCACTTGGGGACACTTTCAAAGTTTTCCCAATTTTTCAGACTGACTGACGTTCATTTCTTAAAGTAATGATAGCCACTCATTTTCTTTACTTTTTGCTTTACTTTTCTGCTTTTTACTTGCCATAATACAAATTCTAACAGTCTATTCAGTAGGACTATAAGCTGTGTATCCACCTGACTTCTGCACAACACAACTGATGGTCCCAACCCCACTTATAAGGCAAGAAATCCCACTTATTAAACCTGACAGAGCATACCTGTGAAGTGAAGACCATTTCAGGTGACTACCTCTTGAAGCTCATCATGAGAATGCCAAAAGTGTGCAAAGCAGTAATCAAAGCAAAAGGTGGCTACTTTGAAGAACCTAGAATATGACATAATTTCAGTTGTTTCACACTTTTTTTGTTATGTATATAATTCCACATGTGTTCATTTATAGTTTTGATCCCTTCAGTGTGAATATACAATTTTTATAGTCACGAAAATAAAGAAAACTCTTTGAATGAGAAGGTGTGTCCAAACTTTTGGTCTGTACTGTATGTCAGCGGACTTGATACGCGGGGTGGTTGGGGGTATCAGTCGGTCAGTCAGTCAGTTAGTCAACAGCGGCCTTTAAGCGTGAAAAGCAGGCGCGAATGGCACTCGCAAAAGAAATTTGAGATCGGAAAAAGCGCAGACAATGGCCTCTGGTGGATTCGCAAAAACTGCAAAAAAAAAACGTATCTCCTGGGACATATTTTGTGATTTCCAGAAATGTATATAGGGGTATGTATTATTAATAAGCCTGGGTTGTTAAATGGGGTCTAAAGCATTTTGGTCTGGGTTTACAATACTTTCCCACTGTTACCAGTTTGCCCAGTAGCTCGCCTTGTACATCGGCAGACTTGAGATGCAGAGAGGAGTTGACCGCGGGCGACAGGGTTCAGGGCTGTTGAAGAACGGTCCCAGAAAGCAGGTAAAACAAAAGGCAAAAATTTAAATAAAAAAGTAAATAACAGGGTGAGGACGTGGTAAGATCTGAAAACGTGGTAAAAATCAGGCGAGAGCTTTTCTTTTTCTGGATTGCTTTTGAAAACACTGTCGGTCGGGTTTAGAGAAGGGGGTGATTGGGTCAATCGGTGCTTTTGAAAACACTATCGGTTGGGTTTAGGGAAGCGGGTGGGTGGGGGTAATCGGTCAGTCAGTCAGTTAGTCAACAGCGGCCTTTAAGCGTGAAAAGCAGGCGCGAATGGCACTCGCAAAAGAAATTTGAGATCGGAAAAAGCGCAGACAATGGCCTCTGGTGGATTCGCAAAAACTGAAAAAAAAAACGTATCTCCTGGGACATATTTTGTGATTTCCAGAAATGTATATAGGGGTATGTATTAATAATGAGCTTGGTGGTAAATGGGGTCTAAAGCATTTTGGTCTGGTTTACAATACTTTCCCACTGTTACCAGTTTGCCCAGTAGCTCGCCTTGTACATCGGCAGACTTGAGATGCAGAGAGGAGTTGACCGCGGTGACAGGGTTCGAGTCTGTTGAAGAACGGTCCCAGAAAGCAGGTAAAACAAAAGGCAAAAATTAAAATAAAAAAAGTAAATACACTGTCGGTCGGGTTTAGAGAAGGGGTGATTGGGTCAATCGGTGCTTTTGAAAACACTATCGGTTGGGTTTAGGGAAGGGGGTGGGTGGGGGTAATCGGTCGGTCAGTCAGTTAGTCAACAGCGGCCTCTGGTGGATTTAAGCGAGATCTAAAAAACCTTACACAGTGGCTTCTGGTGGATTCGCAAAAACTGCAAAAAAAACAATTTCCTGGGACGTATTTCGCAATCTCCATAAATGTATATAGGGGTACATATCAATAATGAGCCCGGGTTGGTAAATGGGGTATAAAGTATTTTGGTCCTGTTTACACCTGGTATTAACATGCATTTTTGACAATCTAATCACAAGTGGACAATGCTAGATGTGTAAATGGGGTCTAAAGGATTTTGGCCCTGTTTACACCTATTAACATGCATTTTTGACAATCCAATGACAAGTGGACAATGTTAAATACATGTGTAAATGGAGTCTAAAGCATTTTGGCCCTGTTTACATCTGATATTAACATGCCTTTTTGGCAGTCCAATCACAAGTGGACAATGCTAAATACATGTGTTAATGGGACTAAAGCATTTTGTTCTTTTTTACACTTGGTATTAACATGCGTTTTGAGCAATCTAATCACAAGTGGACAATGATACATGTGTAAATGGGGTCTAAAGCATTTTGGCCCGGTTTACACCTGGTATTAACATGATTTTTGGCAATTTAAATGAGTACATTCAAAATATGATTTTTTACTACTTGTTCCAACTACGTATTTAAAATTAGCTGAATCAACAAAATTACAGAATTTTTTTGGGGACAGCATTATTGTTTTGTGTTCAATCCAATTACATTTGTATACACAATTAATTTAATTTAATCAACTTGCATTGGGACAAAATGAAGCAATTGTGTGGAACCCAGCATTTTTTACGGCCTACATTTTCATTTTTGGGTGAACTATCCCTTTAGAATATGTGTCATCTTGTGCCTTCCACTCAGAGAGCATTTCTCATCAGTGTCAGTAAATTGGTGCATTTCTTTGCTGAAATAAAACCTCGTGAATGATTTATGTCATGTTTAAAATCAATATTGTACAGTAAGTGTATTGTATAAAAAACAAAACAAAAGGGACACAATCTCATTCACCAAAATGTCACGCTTGAGCTTTTCTCATGATGAAAATGCATGATCCCTTGCATAAAATTAATGATTTCATTCATACTTTATAAAGACTACTTCCTAAAATACTTAAGGTAATTTAATATACAGTATATATATATATATATATATATATATATATATATATATATATATATATATATATATATATATATATATATATATATATATATATATATATAATTATTAGCCCTCTAATTTTTTGTTTATCGGAGAGAATATTTTTTCAACACATTTCTAAACCTAATAGTTTTAATAACTCATTTCTAATAACTGATTCATTTTATCTTTGCCATGATGACAGTAAATTATATTTTACTAGATATTTTTTCAAGACACTTAAACATTTAAAGGCTTAACTAGGTTAATTAGGTCAACTAGGCATGTTAGGGTAATTAGGCAAGTTATTGTATGAAGATGGTTTATTCTGTAGACTATCGAAAACAAATATAGCTTAAAGGGGCTAATAATTTTGACCTCAAAATGTTTTTTTTTTTAAATTAAAAACTGCTTTTATTCTTGTCGAAATAAAACAAATAAGACTTTCTCCAGAAGAAAAAATATTATCAGACATACTGTTAAAATTTCCATGCTCTGTTAAACATCATTTGGAAATACTCAGCACATTTAACATCATAGTTTAAAAATGGATTTTGACTGTACAATGTGCAAATTTCAATATGAAAGATCAGAAAAAAGCTTAACTCGTATGTACTGTTGGGGATGTTTTCATCCACTCTGGGGTGATTTTGGGTCTTTATACAGTATGGCCATAAATTTTTCTGTTTCTGTTTTGAGAAAAGGCTTTGACTTTTTAAAAAACACAACGATACACTCTGGGCAAATTTACTACCCTTTTATTATGTTCAGGATGAAAACATTCACTAAATTAAACTGCTGTAAAAATGCATCAGATCAATATTTTTTTGTTCGAATTTCTTTGCATAAATCTGTTAATCAACCTCAGTCCTGATCAAAATGACTAAATTGCTTATACAATTACAGGACTTTAACTCTTTAATTGCCAAATTTATAAATGATGTCACTGATTTGGTGAAAAACAAAACACACAAAATGACATATTTTCAATATATAAAAGTAATTGTGGACTTTTTTTTATTACAGTCTTGGACATCTGAAACAACCTTGTCTTTGATGCATTGTTTTTGATTGATTTTCACTTTTTCTCCCTAATTTACTGGCTCTTTTTGCCTCAGTGACTTCCATTATAACCACAGTTTTTGATTGCAAAATCATGCCACCATATAATCATGCATTTTTTTAATTGTTGGGGGTTTTCCCTGTTGGGAAGTGGTCAAATTTGTAATTTTAATCATCAGTTGTCACCATTAACCCTTTAGATAGGCCTGTGCAAAAAAGCTTAGTTTCTGGATTTTATATAGCGTATAACAGCAACTTAAAGTGTTTGTATGTGTGTCTGTGAGTGTGAGAGTGACCTTTGTGTACTTACCTTGATGTGTCTGATAAAATATGCATCTCAGCTCTCAGAACTACATAAAATAAGCAAAAGCAAAGACTGTGTATTTATCAAATGTGATTATAATAGAAGTCAATGGGGAAAAAAAAACAGGACCAACAGTAAATTAGGGAGAAAACCTGAAAATCTAACAATGCATGAAAGACAATGCTGTTACTAATCGTTCACATGTCCAAGACTGTGATAAAAGGTAAAAAAAAAAACAGTAAAAATAACTTTTTATATTGAAAATAGTCATTTTGTGTGTTTTTTTTTCACCAAATGACATCATTTGTGAACTTTCCAATTAAAGAGTTAAAATCCTGTAATTTTTAAAAAACATTTGGTAGTTTTGATCAGGACTAGGTTGATTAACAGATTTATGCAAAAAAAATAAATAAATAAAAATAATTATCTGATGCATTTTTACAGCAGTTTAATTCAGTGGATGTTTTCAACCTAGAACAATAAAATGTCTCCCTTGTCCTCTTATAATCCAATCCACAAAAACACATCTTAAAACCAGGTGTAAACAGTGTCAGAGAGGCAGACTGACAGACGAAGAGAGAAAGAAGCAAAGTCTGAATGTTTGAGTCTAGCAAAAGGGCGTTTAAGGCAGCGCGAACAATCCCAAATCCAAACAGCACACGCGCTACCGAATGGATGACCTGTAAATATCCCGCTTTTTCAAACAAGACGTCCTCTTGAAAGCGCTCGTGAAATGGTGTAACACCATCCGTGGACGTCCGACGGTAGAAAGACTTTAAATAAAATCTGATTTACTCCCTCTATGTTGCAAACTACCATTGAGATGTTTGAAGTGTATTTACAAATAACAGGCGTGCATATCAAGCTAGTTTAGAGATTCATGTCCTGAATCCCAATAACAGAGGCAGATCCTCACATCCACACATATTCCACTGAGCAAAGCAGATCTGAGCACTTCATAGCACTTTGATGTGCACTCACAGATACGCTCCGCTCAATGGCTGCACTTTATACATTTCAAAGCGCGAGTCCTTCATGGCAAATATTTTGAGGAGGGAGAGAGATCACACCGCAAGCCGTCTCAAGTTATCAGAAAGCGTTTGAATTAGCTGTGAATATTCCATTAGGGATTTTAAACAAACTGCTTAGCCAACTAAGGAGTCTTTTAGTTGTTGGCCCTCATCAGAAAAAAGGGTGAACGTTTAAGGAAACTTATAGAGGAGGGTTGAGCTTAATTCCTGGGGTAAAACAAATACAGTCAGTCATTTATAAATACTTGAAAATATGTGATCAATACAACTTTTTTATTGATTGGGATGTTTGATTTGATTTGTACTGGTTTTGTAAAAAGAACACTTCCTTTAATTGTATTGTATGTAATGCAAAATACTGTATGGATGCATAAAATTTGTTACCATTACTACAGTGCATCCGGAAAGTAGCGCTTCACTTTTTCCACTTTTGTTATGTTACAGCCTTATTCCAAAATGGATTACATTCATTTATTTCTTCAAAATTCTACACACAATGCCCCGTAAAGACAATGTGAAAAAATTTTTTTTGAAATTGTTGCAAATTTATTAAAAATAAAAAAAAACTTGAAATATTACATTTACATAAGTATTCACAGCCTTTGCTCAATACTTTGTTGATGCACCTTTGGCAGCAATTGCAGCCTCAAGTCTTTTTGAATATGATGCCACAAGCTTGGCACATTTGTCTTTGGGAATTTTTGCCCATTCCTCTTTGCAGTACCTCTCAAACTCTAGCAGGTTGGATGGAAAGCAACTGTATGCAGCCATTTTCACATCTCTCCAGATATGTTCAATAGGATTTAGGTCTGGGCTCTAGCTGGGCCACTCAAGGACATTCACCGAGTAGTTGTGAAGCCACTCCATTGATATTTTGACGGTGTGCTTTGGGTCATTGTCCTGCTGGAAGATGAACCGTCGCCCCAGTCTGAGGTCAAGAGCACTCTGAAGCAGGTTTTCATTCAGGATGTCTCTGTACATTGCTGCATTCATCTTTCCCTCTATCCTGACTAGTCTTACAGTTCATGCTGCTGAAAAACATCCCCACAGCATGATGGTGCCAACACCATGCTTCACTGTAGGGATGGTATTAGGCTGGTCATGAGCTGTGTCTGGTTTTCTCCAAACGTAATGCCTGGCATTCACTCCAAAGAGAAAAAAAATATAGCTTAAAGGGGCTAATAATTTTGACCTTAAAATGTTTTTTTTTTTTTTAATTAAAACTGCTTTCATTCTAGCCAAAATAAAACAAATAAGACTTTCTTTAGAAGAAAAAATATAATCAGACATGCTGTGAAAATTTCCTTGCTCTGTTAAACATCATTTGGGAAATAATAAAAAAATAAATAAAAATTCAAAGGGGGGCTAATAATTCTGACTTCAACTGTATTTATTTATATATTTAGTGTTATGTTTTTTTAATATATATTGTTATGTGTTTGTAAAAAAATGCAGGGTTTTACACAATTAATTTATGTTGTCTTTAAAAAAGTGATTAAGTTAACAACAAATTTAAATAGACTGAACATAAAACAAATAAGCTCTCCCAAATAATCTCAAGAATTGTGTTGTTTCTGCTCATTTTAAATTAGTAGTTTAAACAAGAAGAAAAAAAAAGTATGTATTTAGGGAAACAAATCATTGCCCAACGACAATATGCATCATCATTTCAGAGAATCAAATTTCAAATAGTGTATTTTGTGTTCTTGAAATTGTGTTTTAAATATAACTGCTCTCAGTAATCTATTAAAATCATGAACACGAATTGCTCTGCGATTATTTTGTGTGATTACAGTACACTGACGTAACAAATCAGTTTTTAGTGTTTAATAACAGAACTCATTGTGTTTGTTACGTCACAGTAACGTCAGGTTGTCCTGAACTTTCCGCTGACCTTTTCTCCAGCTGCAGATGTGGGTGAACTCCTGGGTCGTGGTTCAAACTGAGGTGAGGGGTCATGGAGAGGTCCTTATATGACCCTCAGGCCAGCAGGGGGTTTGTCTGATCATTATTTGTGAAAGGAGAAGCAGGTTAGACTCAAACACAAATCCACACCAAATGATCACTCTTATTTTACTGTTATTGAATAAATACTGTAGTTATTCTCAATAGTAATTATTTTGTTTTGTCTTATTTTATTAAAATGATACACACTGTGCCCAACATAAATGTGCCCACACTGTGGCCAACACTCCTTATAGATCTCTCTTTTAAATGAGTGTTTTCTATAGGACTCTATACAATAAGATATTTGTGTATAATTACATGTAACATACATTTGACTGGCGAAATAACTGCAGATCATGGTGCAATAATTAATACACCTCACTGAATATCCATTCATTCATTCAGTCATTTGCTTTTCAACTTAGTCTCTTTATTAATCTGGGGTTGCCACAGCGGAATGAACCGCCAACTTATCCAGCATATGTTTTACGCAGCGGATGCCCTTCCAGCTGCAACCCATCACTGGAAAACATCCATACACGCTCATTCACACACATACACTAAGGACAATTTAGCTTATTCAGTTCACCTATACAACATGTCTCTGGACTGTGGGGGAAACCGGAGCAAGCCTACGTCAACACAGGGAGAACATGCAAACTCCACACAGAAATGCCAACTGATTCAGCTGAGGCTCGAACCAACTACCTTCTTGCTGTGAGGCGATCGTGCTACCCACTGTGCCACCGTGACGCCCTCTCACTGAATATGTTAGTGATAAATATTAAATAAAATTTTAATACAGAGGAAAAATCTAAATGTAGGTTATAATTTTTTTTGCAACAGCTCATTTGAAATTTAATGTATTATCTTTCTATTCCTAATGATGTTAGGTAACTATTATTTTTTTAAATAATATAATTAATTGATTATAACTATTTAATAAAGCTGTTGCACAAAATATATTGCCTATATTCACTGATAAATGGATACAAATATTTATTTAAGTCACAATTAGGAATTATTTAACCTCCTGAATTATTAGCCCTGCTTTTTTTTGTTTTCCCTAATTTTTGTTTAACGAAAAGAAGATTGTTTCAACACATTTCTAAACATAATAGTTTTAATAACCGATTTCTAATAGCTGTATTCTTTTATCTTTGCCATGATGACAGTAAATAATATTTTACTAGATATTTTTCAAGACACTAGTATTCAGCTTGAAGTGACATTTAAAGGCTTAACTAGGTTAATTAGGCAAGTTATTGTATAATGATGGTTTGTTCT
This sequence comes from Danio kyathit, assembly GCA_903798195.1. NCBI lineage: Eukaryota > Metazoa > Chordata > Actinopteri > Cypriniformes > Danionidae > Danio > Danio kyathit. The sequence continues at coordinate 25,365,546 of LR812537.1, read as the reverse complement.
GTAGACACTCAAAAAAAATTGCTCAGGGGGGCTAGTAATATTGACCTTAACATTGTTCTTTTTTTATATTAAAACTGCTTTTATTCTAGCCAAAATAAAACAATTACGACTTTCTCCAGAAGAAAAAATATAGGAAATAGGCTTATTCTATAAAAACGTAGCCTTATATACAGCTGAAGTCAGAATTATTAGCCCCCTTTGAATTTTTCTTTCTTTTTTAAATATTTCCCAAATTATGTTTAACAGAGCGAGGAATTTTCACAGTATGTCTGATAATATTTTTTCTTCTGGAGAAAGTCTTATTTGTTTTATTTCGGCTAGAATAAAAGCAGTTTTAATTTTTTAAAAAAACATTTTAAGGTCAAAATTATTAGCCCCTTTAAGCTATATATTTTTTCGATAGTCTACAGAACAAGCCAGCGTTATGCAATAACCTAATTACCCTAACCTGCCTAGTTAACCTAATTAACCTAGTTAAGCTTTTAAATGTCTCTTTAAGCTGTATTAAAGTGTATTGAAAAATATCTAGTAAAATATTATTTACTGTCATCATGGCAAAGATAAAATAAATCAGTTATTAGAGATGAGTTATTAAAACTATTATGTGTAGAAATGTGTTGAAAAAAATTCTCAGTTGAACAGAAATTGGGGGAAAACATAAACAGGGGGCTAATAATTCTGACTTCAACTGTACATTTCTGGAGATTGCGAATTATGTAGCCAGAAGTACGTATGGCTGCATTTTGTCTTTAAAATGAACACTACGAGGCAGTCGTTCCTTTTCGCGCTAGCAGCTGACCAATTACCTTTGTATGGATGGCTTTCCCGCTGTTAGCAGTTTGTCCGGTGGCTTGCACTGTACAGTTGAAGTCAGAATTATTAGCCCTTCTGTTTATTTTTTCCCCGTTTTCTGTTTAACGGAGAAAATATTTTTTTCAACACATTTCTAAACATAATTTTATCTTTGTGATGATGACAGTAAATATTATTTGACTAGATATTTTTCAAGACACTTCTATACAGCTTAAAGTGACATTTAAAGGCTTAACTAGGTTAATTAGGTTAACTAGCCAGGTTAGGGTAATTAGGCAAGTTATTGTATAATGATGGTTTGTTCTGTAGACTATCGAAAAAAAATTTGCTTAAAGGGGCTAATAATTTTGTTTTTAAAATGGTGTTTAAAAAATTAAAAACTGCTTTTATTCACGCCGAAATAAAACAAATCAGACTTTCTCCGGAAGAAAAAATATTTTCAGACATACTGTGAAAATTTCTTTGCTCTGTTAAACATCATTTGGGAAATATAAAAAAAGAGAAAAAAATTCAAATGGGGGCTAATAATTCCGACTTCAACTGTACAGTATGTCGACGGACTTGAGATGCAGAGTGGAGTTGACCGCGATGATGAGGGGTTGAGTCCGGCAAGAACAGTTCCAGAAAGCAAGTAAGACAAAAACAAAAGCCAAAAAATAAAATAAACAAGTAAATAACAGGGTGAGCATGTGGAAAAATCTGAAAACGTGGTAAAAATCAGGTGAGGGCTTTTCTGGATTGCTTTTGAAAACACTGTCGGTTGAGTTTAGGGAAGTGGGTGGGCGCTGGTCACTCTGTGCTTTTTAAACCTCTGGGTGGGATCGGTCGGTTGGTCAGTCAGTCAGTCAACAGCGGCCTCTGGTGGATTTACGCGAGAACAGCAGGTGCGAATGAAATTTTACATCTTAAAAAGCGTACACAGCGGCCTCTAGTACACTCGCGAAAACAAAATCTACAAAAAACGTACCTCCTGGGATGTATTTGGCGCTCTCCTGAAATGTATACTGTATAGGGCTACGTTATCAGAATGAGCCTGGGTTGGAAAATTTCATTCATTCATTCATTCATTTTCTTGTCGGCTTTGTCCCTTGCGGGGTCGCAACAGCGGAATGAACCGCCAACTTATCCAGCACGATTTTACACACCGGATGCCCTTCCAGCCGCAACCCATCTCTGGGAACTTCCACACACACATTCACACTCATACACTATGGACAATTTTAGCTTACCCAATTCACCTGTACTGCATGTCTTTGGACTGTGGGGGAAACCGGAGCACCCGGAGGAAACCCACGCAAACGCAGGGAGAACATGCAAACTCCACACAGAAACGCCAACTTGGAAAATTTAATTCCTCTGCTAAACATAATTGAAAAATAAAAAATCAAAAAATCACAGGGGTATTTTAACTTCAATTGTATATGACTAATATATTGTATATTTTCATTCTTTTAAGATTATTTTAAAGCCTAAAACTCCAGTCCCAAATGTAATTTGAGTATATTTGCAACAAATTCTCATTTCAATTTCATAAGGTGTAAATGTGTTTCTCTCTGTGTTTCTAAATGATTAAAACAGTCTTCTGAGACCCCATCCAGACCACGAGGGTTAAAATGACAAGCGAAGGCTGCAACCAAACCAAGAGTGCAGCTTTTGAATCCCATGTAAATGAGTTGCTCTGTGCTAATTTTGGTGCTGTTCAGCTTGTTTTTTTTGGCAGGACAAGGTTAATTGAAGCTCTGATGCAGAAATGATCGCTCTCAAACAAGCAGTACAGCAAGGCCTCTCTGAACTGATAAAGACAATGCATTGTGTGACTATGTGGGCGCAGACGTGTTTGTGTGGACAACACTATGTGTCTCAGCATGTGTTCCTGAGCCTGCACACAACACGCAGTATTCATAAAGATAATGGAGGGGGTCGGCAAAACACATATTTTAATCACTGTTGTCTTGACGCGGACGGCAAATGTTGTAATCGGTACAATGACGGTGTAATCTGCGTGTGCGTGTTTGCCGTTAAAACGCCAATGTGTGAGCTGCCGAAGAGTCTCTGTAACGCCACCTACTCAAATTATGGAGCAGGAACATATTTGCCAGGGCGATGTGTTAGTGGGCTGCTGAGCTCAGTTTTCATTTCGCACTATTCTAAATTTGCACAGAGTTCGCTGATACTGAAATAAAGCGGCTTTTTTATGTCTCATGGCATCCGTCAAAAGTCCTCATATAAAGCAACATTTATGAAAGGACATCACTGACTTTATTTTAAAGGAATCAAAGCCAAAGGTGTGGGAGTCAATGGCCACTGTGTGTGTGCGTGTGTGTGTTTGTGTGAGTCAGGTGTGGCTCATGCTTGGCTGCATCATGACTAGAGTTTTTTTTTTTTTTTTTGTGTGTGTGTGTGCCCCCCCCCCCCCAACAACACACACACACACATTGAACGCTGGCAAACAGCTAAAAGCTTCAGCAGAGAGTGCCATATGTGAACAGAACTAAGCCAAAGCAGAGGAGCCATATGCACTTCGACTGCTTTTTTTAGCTAATTATCCCAAAATGTCTGTTTTCTAGAACAAATCTGCGAGTTACACTGCGTTTACCACATAGCGAGCACTCACACATAGAAAATGTAAGAATATCAACAAACTATATACACATAAATATGCTGCCGGAAGATTTTTTTTTGTTTGTTTGTTTGTTTTTTGGTGGAGGAAGGTGAATATGTTAGAGAATATGTTTCATTCATTCATTCATTCATTCATTCATTCATTCATTCATTCATTCATTCATTCATTCATTCATTCATTCATTCATTCATTCATGCATTCATTCATTCATTCATGCATTCATTCATTCATTCATTCATTCATTCAGAATATTTGTGATAGGTTAATAAAATCTCAATAAAACCCTCAAGCTAATAGCAACCTTGAAAAATGGCTATTATTAATATAAGAGAACTTTGCACAAAGTATAAACAACAACAAAAAATAAAGAAGTGGAAAAAATAGAACTATACACTACCTGACAAAAGTCTTGTCATCTATCCCAGTTGTAAGAGCAACACATAATAACAGAAGGTAGAATTTTCTAATGAATCATCTGTTGAGCTGCATCCCAATCATCACTCGTACTGCAGAAGACCTATTGGAACCCATATGGATCCAAGATTCTCACAGAAATCAGTCAAGTTTGGTGAAGGAAAAAATTATGGTTTGGGGTTATATTCAGTATGGGGACGTGCGAGAGATCTGCTGAGTGGATGGTAACATCAGCAGCCTGGGGTGTTTTTCCCAAACAACGAAGTAACTCGCGGCTGAACTATCATAGTGCGATGCATCGTTTGGCAAAGAAACGATGTAGCGACGAGTGTTTCCCAAAACTCGTAGTTTCTCTGTCGCAGATCCATCGCTTGAACCACGTTAGTTATAACGTAAAACGCCCATAATGATGCTCTAAACGGGGTGGGGTAACTTCTTTAGAGAACAACCCCATCAATTCTTTGTGCAAATTATATTGTTTTACACGCACACGCATTTAAAATAAAATCCAATATTAGTTTTGGTAAAAACATGCACTCGTTTTCCATATTATTTAAAATATAAGTAAATGGCACATATAGGGCCTGTGTTTGCTTTACTAATATTATTGAGAAGTTGAACATTACATATTCTATTCTAAAACATAAAATCACTTACAAAACCTAACACTATTCTAATATCATATATAAATCATATAAATAAATAAATAAATAAATAATGAGGTGATTTATTATAAATGTATTTACTTTAATAATAATATTAATAATATTAATGATGATGATGATTATTATTATTATTATTATTATTATTATTATTATTATTATTATTATTATTATTATTATTATCATTATTATTATTTAGGATATTGTTTATTTATTTTAAAAAAATTACAATTTGACACATGCAAACCACATCAGAAAGTTCTAACCAACAGGCCCATGTCATATACAGCAGAGAAACTTAATAAATAACCCACTATAAAATAAAAGAGTTAACGTATGCTATGTTTTTTATTTTCACAAGCTTTGGAGACGTAACATAATTTCCATTTTTAAATATACTTATAGGTTTCGCCATGAGGCTGTGTTCAAAATGATATCAATGTGTTCAAAGTGCACTGCGAAGGGAGCACAATTGTAAACATGAAGATCGCTAATCTGAACTGTAAAAATACTTTGAAAGCAAATTACACCTAAGAGAGATTACCTTAATGCTTTTTTATTTTTAATAATTCCAACTTTGAATGTTAGAATGTTCTAAATGAATAGGACATAGGGGGGATAAGTGGGAATAGAACACAGCCAGGAACTATGCTTCTAACTACAGCTCCAGAGGTGTCGTTTCAAGTGCTCAAGTTTGCGACGCAGTTTGCGAATGTTCGTTGGATCGATGGATTTGGGAAACAGCAAATCAACGAACTATGTTTGTAACGACGGAACCTGCAACCTTAGTTGGCTAATGATGGTTTTGGGAAACGCACCCCTGAGGAATCAAGACATTTGTGTTGCCCATTACTTAACAAACCACAGAAGAAGGCAAACTCTTCAACAGTATAGCGCTCCTTCTCATACTTCAGCCTCTACATTAAAGTTCCTGAAAGCAAAGAAGGTCAAGGTGCTTCAGGATTGGCCAGCCCAGTCACCAGACATGAACATTATTAAGCATGTCTGGAGTAACATGAAGGAGGAGGCATTGAAAATGAATCCAAATAATGTTGATGAACTCTGGGAGTCCTGCAAGGACGCTTTCTTTGTCATTCCAGATGACTTTATTAATAAGTTATTTGAGTCATTGCAGAGATGTATGGATGCAGTCGTCCAAGCTCATGGGAGTCATACACAATATTAATTCTTTTTCCACTACACCATGACTTTATATTATATACTGTACAAGTAGTCTAAGCCAGGGGTGCTCAACCCTATTCCTGAAGATCAATCTTCCTGCAGTTTTCAGTTGCAACCCAGATCAAACACACCTGCCTGTAATTATCAAGTCCTCCTCAGGTTCTAATTAATTGGTTCAGGTGTGTTTGATTAGGGTATGAGCTGAAATCTGCAGGAAGGTCGATAGCCAGTTGGTTCATACCTGTCAACTCTCCCGTTTTTCCCGGGATTCTCCCGTATTTTACAGTTCTATCCCGCTATCATCCCGTAAAGGTATTTTCCCGTATTTCTCCCGTATTTTCAGTTTTTCTCTGAAGGGTGGCAATTAAACATTAAAGAGCAGAGCCTCCCTATCCGCAATCCGCCATTTGCACTTAAATGTGAGCCTGTTCTATGCTTTCGCTTTGTTTAGGCATGAAAACACTTTAAAATAAATACAAAAAACGGCGGGATTCCCTTGCCTTTTCATCACAGATGCCGTCCCCCCTTCATATGCAATCTTCAAAACAGTCATATAGCAGTGCATGACTATCAGCTGACGCGCTCCATAGTGATAAATAGAGGCTGTTTCCCAAACCGATTCTGTACACGTGATTTGAAACGGAGCGAAAGTCTGGGTTTTGGGTGCATGTTTAAACAGACATATACACATAATTAATAATAATAATAATATCTAAAGATGTCGATCTTGGTGGGGTTTTTTCAAACACAACTAATTTCGTCCTAAATGAGCATAAAACGGCAATCGAATGTTTTTATTATAACGTTAGATGGTTGCATTTTTAAAGTGACACCTGTTATTTAATAAATAGGAGATTCGTTTGTTGCTCTTTAATTAGAAGGTGTCAGTTATACAGTGAAGAAACGGCTAATGAGATTTGATAGCTTGATTTTATTTCATTATAATAGGCGTAGCTATTAATTTTAATAAGCTAAACTGTTTGCTAAAGTATTTACTGCTAATGTATACTATTTATTTTTTCTTTTGTAAATAATAATAATAATAAAACATATTACTGCCCATATAACTGTTTATTTATAACGAAACAGCTCCAAATCAACATATTTAGTAATTTGGGGAATTATAAAAAAAAAAAAAAAAAAAAAAAAAGGGGGGGGGGGGGGGGGTTATCCCTTATGGTGAGCATATCCCTTATTTTCACATCCCAATGTTGACAGGTATGAGTTGGTTACACATGGTCTAAGCAAAGTCAGAGCTTACTGTAAATAGTTAAAAATCAAGGCATGATCATATTTTATTTGGGTAAAATAAGCATAATCTAGAGGACTTTGCCTTTCATATAAGCCACTTCTGATATCACATGATCAACTAGAAGGCAAGTTATTATTTTTTTGTTCCTAAAACTTGGATAGATGACAAGACTTTTACCAGGTAGAGTAGTGGGAGTGGAATAGATATTGTTATGAAGATATAGTTATAATGTGATGTTTTTTTTTTATGCATTTTGTTAGTTTAAGTGCCAAATACTTCTTTTAGGACGACTTACATTTACAGAAAACCTCATGAGCTCCATGTGTTAAAATATGCAAAACAGATGAAAAGTGTGATTTTCATTAAAAAAAAAAAGACTTTTCATTTGACAAAAGTGATCTTGATAACTTTTTTTTTTTAACATGAAAATGTTCTAAAGTCACACATTTCTCATTTGTTTCACATGTGTTCAATGTGTGTTTAACGTGATCTGATCACACATGACTATCCTGTATTTCTGTAAGGGTGGTATTTTGCTAGTTCAGTACTACAATTACATAAATACAGTTATTTTAGGAAGATGCACTTATAATGTTATCATTTTAAATGCATTTATTAGTTTAGGTGTTACAGAAATCTGCATGTGAATCGCATGTGCTTCACATGTTAAATTGTTTAACACATGAGAAATGTATGATTTTATTATATGCTTAATGTAAATATGGGCAACTTTACAATAAGGTTCATTCATTATTTCATTTATTTTAATTTGGCTTAGTCCCTTATTTATCAGGGGTCGCTATATACAGCGGAATGAACCGCTAACTATTCCGGCATATGTTTTACACTGTGGATGCCCTTCCAGTTACAACCCAGTACTGGGAAACACCCACACACACACACACACACACTATGACCAGTTCAGTTCAGTTCAATTTTCTGATAGCGCATGTCTTTGGACTTGTGGGGGGAAACAGGAGCACCTGGAGGAAACCCACACAAACAAGAGGAGAGCATGTAAACTCCACACAGAGATGCCAACTGACCCAGCTAGGACTCGAACCAGTGGCCTTCTTGCTGTGAGGAGACAGTGCTAACCACTGGGCCACCGTGCCGCCCGACAATAAGGTTGTATTAGTTAATGTTAATTAATGCATTAGTTAACATGAATTAACAGTGAACAACGCATATGTTAAGCATTACATAATCTTTGTTAATGTTACAGTAACTAATTCATATTCTGATGGATCTCTTTACATTAGTTGCTTAACTATTTTTTTTTACACATACACTAATGCATTTGTTCATGGATTAGATAATGTGAACTAACAATGAACAACATATTTATTTAACAATACTAAATCTGTATGCTAAACATACAGTTGAAGTCATAAATATTAGCCCCTCTGTTTATTTTTTTCTTCAATTTCTGTTTAACGGAGAGAAGATTTTTTCAACACATTTCTAAACATAATAGTTTTAATATCTCATTTCTAATAACTGATTTATTTTATCTTTGCCATGATAACAGTAAATTATATTTTACTAGATATTTTTCAAGACACTTCTATACAGCTTAAAGTGACATTTAAAGGCTTAACTAGGTTAATTAGGTTAACTAGGCAGGTTAGGGAAATTAGCCAAGTTATTGTATAACCATGATTTGTTCTGTCTATCGGAAAAAAAATAGCTTAAAGGGGCTAATAATTTCGACCTTAAATTTTTTTTAAAAAAATTTAAAACTGTTTTTATTCTAGCCGAAATAAAAAAATCTGACTTTCTCCAGAAGAAAAAATATTATCAGACATACTGTGAAAATTTCCTTGCTCTGGTAATAATTCTGACTTCAGCTGTACAGTATATGACTCTATACGCTATTACCTTTTTTAAAAAAATAGCACTGACACTGACCAAAGATGAATCTTTTCATGTGTTTTGTGTTCACTTGTGTTATTAAACAGTATATTTTGCATGGCTGTGCTTACACTTGTAGTTGAAAAAAAATCTTACTTAATACAAATCATGTATTAATCACACACCTTTCCAGTGTAATAACTAATTTCTCTTTACACTGTTTGCAAATGTCTTTTCTGTACAATCTTACATTGCAAACAACCTCAGCTTACCTCATTTATTTTGGTGCTCGGTCTGTCCTAATGCAGCTCTCTAGTGACCGGGACAGAGCAGAGGACCAGCAGTGGTGTTTCTCCCCTTGTGTCCCGGCTCTCAGTGTCACACATACACACATAGAGACAGCAGAGATGGAGAGAGACGCATCCAGCTCTCAGGGCCTTTGAAGGAGTAATGGGACGCTCTGTGATAAAGAGAGAAAGAGTGGACCTGCCACATGTGCTGAGCGGCGCAGTGGATACGAGCCCCCTGGTGGAGCTCCGCCTCAGGGCCTACAGGTGGGTCAATCCATCAGAGGGCTAGACGGGGGGGAGAAAAAGTTCAGCGTCGGCCAATCAGAAACAGGCTTTAGGATCAATGCTATCCATTAAAGAGCACACTGACCTTCCAGTCACACTGCAACCTCCATGAGTGTGTGTGCCTGTGTGTGTCCTGGGGAATAAATTCACATCTTTTAATTATGCTCTGTCCTCAGTTCAGCCTCACCTACATATCAGATTTTGAGGGTGATTAAATCATTTGCTTTTTTTATTTTGGGGGGGGAGTATAAGCACAGTCCGTGGGAATTTATATTGTGCAGATTTCACATCGTCACGCATGCTGTCCTCAGATCACCCTCAAGATTTTTTTGGGGTTTTTCACTTATTTATATTTAAGAAAATTCCTCCTCGAGCCACACAGCTATTGACGTCAGCTTTATGGGTTTATCTGACATATTAAGATTTTAGAAAGGAGTTGGAGCCGCGCTGTAGCAGTTAGCATTGATCTCTAGAGCTCTGTTGATATGAAGTATTATTAAATAATTTGACTTGGGTGGTTACTTGTATATTTGATTACAGAAGTATCTTTATTCAGTTTACCTGATAAAGCATTTTAATAAACTGTGAACAACCATTATCAGGATTATTGAAATGAACTCCACACAGAAATGCCAACTGACACAGCCGAGGTTCGAACCAGCGACCTTCTTGCTGTGAGGCGAACGTGCTACCCACTGCGCCATGCGTCGCTATAATGACAATCAAAAACAAATACAAAATTATTAATTGTAGTATTAGTCATAGTTGTAATAGTAATATGCAATTTATGTTTAGATTATTTCATATATCCAATTAATATGTACACTATCTATACAAAATATAGCGTAATTATTATAGTTATAATTCTAAAACCATTCAGTAAAAATAAATAAATAAATAAAATAATAATAATAATAATACAAAATCGTCATTGCTATTATTATTATTAATAGTATTACTAGCATTATTAACATTAATACTATTTATAATTATTATTAATATAATAATACTAATAATAATAATAATAATTATTATTATTATTATTATTGTTGTTGTTGTTATCATTAATATTATTAAAAATAATATTATTATATGCATTATCGATTTTAATATTAGCAGTAGTAAAAGATAAAATTTCTGTTTGGATGATTTCATTATGACTTAATATTTACACTGTCTATACAAACTATTTTGTAATTACTATAGTTATAAGACTAAAACCATAAATCAACAACAACAATTAATTTAATGCATTAATAATAATAATAATAATAATAATAATAAAAATAATAATAACAGTAGTAGTACTAGTAATAGTATACAATATATGTTCGGATTATTTCATTATGAATTAATATTTACACTATCTATGTAAACTATTTTGAAATTATTATAGTTAAAACCATATTATAGACTAAAATCATATATCAATAACAATTAATTTAATTCATTAATAATAATAATAATGATAATAATTATAGTAGTAGTAGTAGTAGTAGTAATAACAACAATAATAATAATAATTATTATTATTATTATTATTATTATTAAATGAAAAATAAAATATAAAACACAAAATCATCATTGCTATTATTATTCTTGTTATTCTTATTATTCTTATTACCAGCAGCAGTAGCAGCAGTAGCAGCAGCAGCAGCAGTAGTAGTAGTAGTAGTATACACTTACCGGCCACTTTAGTAGGTACACCTTATTAGTAACGGGTTGGACCCCCTTTTGCCTTCAGAGCTGCCTTAATCCTTCGTGGCATAGATTCAACATACTGGAAATATTCCTCAGAGATTTTGGTCCATATTGACATGATAGCATCACGCCATTGCACATCCATTATGCGAATCTCCTGTTCCACCACATCCTAAAGGTGCTCTATTGGATTGAGCCCTGGTGACTGTGGAGGCCATTTGAGCACAGTGAACTCATTGTCATGTTTAAGAAACCAGTCTGAGATGATTCATGCTTTATGACATGGTGCGTTATCCTGCTGGAGGTAGCCATTAGAGGATGGGTACACTGTAGGCATAAAGGGATGGACATAGTCAGCAACAAAACTCGGGTAGGCTGTGGTGTTGACACAATGCTCAATTGGTACTAATGGGCCCAAAGTGTGCCAAGAAAATATCCCCCAAATCACTTTTTATTGTCACATCATCAGCAGCACGTGTGCTATGATGAGTGAAAAGCTTAGGTGCTGGCTCCAGACAGTGCAAAATACAGACAGTGTAAATACAACGACAGTGCAAAATACAGACAGTGCAAAATACAGACAGTGCAAAAATACAGACAGTGCAAAAATACAGACACTGCAGGATACAGACAGTGCAGTATACAACAACATACTCACAAAAAAACAAGACAATGTAAAATTGGCAATGTTGACAGCGATACGTAGGCAGTATTGTTTTAAGTATGGATTTGGTGAAAGTGCAGTGCATGCTACATCTTGACGGTGTGCAGTGCGGGGTATGGAAGAGTTTGTGAGGGGTGTGTTAAGTGTTCATCAGCCTGATAGTCTGAGGGAAGAAACTTTCCTTCAGTCGGCTAGTGCGTGACCGGATGCTGCGGAACCGTCTGCCTGAGGGTAGCAGAGAGAAAAGTCTATGGCTTGGGTGGCTGGAGTCGCTGATGATTCTCTTGGCTTTCCTCATGCACCTCCTGGTATAGATGTCCTGGAGGGAGGGAAGCTCACCTCCTACTACACGTCCAGCAGTTCGCACGATCCTTTGTAGACCTTTGCGATTGCTGCTGGTGCTGTTTCCGTACCAGGTGGTGATGCAGCCAGTGAGGATGCTCTCCACAGTGCAGGTGTAGAACGAGCGGAGGATGTGGGGGCTCATTCCAAACCTCCTGAGACGCCTGAGGAAGAAGAGACGTTGTTGTGCCTTCCTCAGCACTGCGTCTGTGTGGGCAGTCCATGTCAGATCCTCAGCGATGTGTACTCCAAGAAACTTGAAAGTGCTCTCTCCACTGGTGTCCCGTTGATGGTGATGGGAGTGTGTTCTCTCTTCTCTCTCCTGAAATCCACCACCAGCTCCTTGGTTTTGCTGATGTTGAGTGAGAGGTGGTTTTCCTGACACCACTGCGTCAGAGCGTGCACCTCCTCTCTGTAGGCCGTCTCATCATTGTCGGTGATTAGGCCCACCACCGTTGTGTCATCAGCAAATTTAACGATGACATTGGAGCTGTGTTTGGATGTACAGTCATGTGTGTACAGGGAGTACAGGAGTGGGCTGAGAACACAGCCCTGTGGAGCACCAGTGTTGAGGATCAGTGTGGATGAGGTGATGTTGTTCATTCTGACCACCTGGCGTCTGCTTGACAGGAAGTCCAGGATCCAGTTGCACAGAGAGCTGTGTAGGCCCAGAGCCTGGAGCTTCACCACCAGCTTGGCAGGCACTATGGTGTTGAATGCTGAGCTGTAGTCCACAAACAGCATTCTCACATATGTGTTTTTGTTTTCCAGGTGAGACAGAGCAGTGTGCAAGGTGAAAGCAATAGCATCATCTGTGGAGCGGTTGTTTCTGTATGCAAATTGCAGAGGGTCAGAGTTAGCGGGCAGTACAGAGCAGATGTGGTTTTTAATCAGCTTCTCAAAGCACTTGCTGAAGATGGGTGTCAGTGCAACCGGACGCCAGTCATTCAAGCATGTGGTTTTAGCTGATTTCGGTATTGGCACAATAGTAGCTGTCTTAAAGCATGTAGGAACCACAGACCTAGAGAGCGAGAGGTTAAAGATGTCCGTGAAAACCCCCGCTAGCTGGTGTGCGCATGCTTTAAGTACGCGTCCAGGGATGCCATCTGGGCCCGTAGCTTTCCGGATGTTCACGCGACGGAAAGATCTCGTTACATCCGCTACAGAAACGGAGAGTGTGCTGGCGGTTTCTGTGTCGGCCGCGGGAGCGCGCTGTGTGTGTGCGCTGTCCTGGGCTTCAGAGCGGGCACGTTGTGTATGTGCGCTGTCCTGGGCTTCAGAGCGGGCGCGCTGTGTATGTGCGCTGTCCTGGGCTTCAAAGCGGGCGTAGAACGAGTTGAGTTCGTCCGGGAGAGACGCAGCAATGTTCACAGTGGCGGATTTATTACTTTTAAAGTCCGTGATGTAATTAAGTCCCTGCCACATGCTCCTTGCATTATTGGTGTTAAATTGACCCTCTACCTTGTCTTTGTATTGACGTTTTGCTGCTTTGATCGTTTTGCTGAGGTTGTAGTTTGCTTGTTTTAGTTTCTCAGCATTTCTGGATTTATAGGCGGAAGTTCGCACTGATAGGGCTGTTCGAACTTTGCGATTGATCCATGGTTTTTGGTTAGGGTAGATACGGACAGTTTTTGTTGGGACTACGTCTTCTATGCACTTTCTGATGAAGCACGTAACTGTATCTGAGTACACTTCGATGTCGTCATCAGAAGCTGCCCGGAACATCTCCCAGTCAACGTCATCAAAACAGTCTTGAAGTATGGAATCCGATTGGTCTGACCAGCTCTGAAACGTCCTGAGGGTGGGAGGTTCCCGTTTCAGTTTCTGCCTGTAAGCAGGCAAGAGCAGAACAGAAGAGTGATCTGATTTGCCAAATGGTGGGCGGGGGAGGGATTTGTAAGCATCCCGGAACGGAGAGTAGCAGTGGTCCAAAATACGATCCCCACGCGTGTTTGTGGTGATATGTTGAAAGTATTTTGGAGCGATTTTCCTGAGGTTGGCGTTGTTAAAGTCCCCTGTAACAATAAACGCTGCCTCCGGGTGTGCGGTTTCCTGCTCGTTTATGCTCCCATACAGTTCCCTGAGCGCCTGCTCTGTGTTGGCTTGAGGGGGGATGTAAACAGCCGTAATAATCACCGATGTGAATTCCCTTGGTAGCCAGTATGGTCGACACCGAAGCATAAGGTATTCCAGATCAGGAGAACAAAATGATCTAACTGAGTGTATGTTTCTCTCATCACACCATAAGTTGTTAATAAAGAAACAAACACCTCCACACCATTACACCACCACCACCAGCCTGAACCGTTGATACAAGACAGGATGGATCCATGCTTTCATGTTGTTGACACTAAATTCTGACTCTACCATCCAAATGTCGCAGCAGAAATCGAGACTCATCAGACCAGGCTACGTTTTACAATCTTCTATTTTCCAATTTTGGTGAGCCTGTGCGAATTGTATCCTCAGTTTCCTGTTCTTAGCTGACAGGAGTGGCACCCGGTGTGTTCTTCTGCTGCTGTAGCCCATCTGCCTCAAGGTTCGACGTGTTGTGCATTCAGAGATGCTCTTCAGCATACCTCGGTCGTAATGAGTGGCTATTTGAGTTACTGTTGCCTCTCTATTAGATCGAACCAGTCTGGCCATTCTCCTCTGACCTCTGGCATCAACAAGGAAATTGCGCCCACAGAACTGCCGCTCACTGCAAATTTTCTCTTTTTCGGACCATTCTCTGTAAACCCTAGAGATGGTTGTTTGTGAAAATCCCAGTTAGATCAACAGTTTTCTGAAAAACTCAGACCAGCCCGTCTGCCACCAACAACCATGCCACGTTCAAAGTCACTTAAATCACCTTTCTTTCCCATTCTGATCCTCGGTTTGAACTGCAGCAGATCATCTTGACCATGTTTACATGCCTAAATGCATTGAGTTGCTGCCATGTGATTGGCTGATAAGAAATAAACATAACTAGCAGTTGGACAGATGTACCTAATAAAGTGGCCGGTGAGTGTACAATTTCTGTTAGGATTTTTTCGTTATGAATTAATATGTACACATTGTCTATATAACATATTTTGGAATTACTACATTTACTAAGACTAAAACCATGAATCAACATCAATACAAATGTTAAATAGTATGAAAATATAAAATAATATATTTGTATTGTTATTATTGTGTATTATTATTATTATTATTATTATTATTATTATTATTATTATTATTATTATTATTATTATGCATTTTCTGTATGCATTGTAATTGCATTGCATTGTACTATAAATACTATTTGCACTTTGTCTATACAAAAGTCTGCACAAAAAATAGGAAAAGTCCTTATGAAAAAAAGTCCCATTGATGTCTGTTTCATTGTAAAACCTTTTACCACCAGGACTGCTGTGATGTATGTGAGCTTACAATAGTGAAACAACAGCTTCAGTCATGCTGCAGGCCAGAACCACACACACACACTCACACACGCACACAAACCCTCTCCAGCTCTCATGTCCTTAACAATCTGAAGAGCCTTTTGACAGCTGCAATTAAGCATGTTAATTAGAGGCGCAGCGCAAAGAATAATATTTACTGTGATTGGGTGTCCTTCGACGCCTCGCCAAATCAGATCTGAGGGAGCTCATTGTGTTCAAACGCAGAGCCCCGTCCCGTCCCATCCTTTTATTGTACATGACACCTTACTTTCCTATTTCTTTTGCAGTACGTCGAGACTTAAGATTGAAAATTTGCTTTTAATATGTGTCATGATTAAGTGTTTTTAGTGAAAACAAGTTTTCATTTGTTGCTTTTCTTCACTTTGTCTTTTATTGTTTGCTCTTTTTTGCTTTTGTTGTGTTTGTTGTTTTTATTTGCTTGTGGTTTAGTGTTTGCTTGTAGTTTTTTTTTTGCTTTGATTTTTATTTAAGTTTTTGTTTTATTTTGCATTTTGTTTTGTTTGTGGCTTTTAAACATCATTTCATTTTAGCTTTGATTTACTTTTGTTGTGTTTTGCTGTTTTTTTTCTTTTTGTTCTGACTTCACTCTTTATCTTGATTTTGTTTCAGGTGCTGTTGTATTTTTATTACTTTTGTTTGTTTGTTTTTTGGTTGATTTTTATTTACTTTGTATTTTTCATTATTAGTTTTGTCCTTTGCTTTTTTATTTAGTTTGTTTTACTCAGATTTCAGTTTTAATTTTAGTTTACTTTTGTTTTATTTTATTTGAACTTTTTTTGATGTACTTTTGTTGTGTTTTGTTTGGTTTTGTTTGGTTCTGACTTTACTCTGTATTTTGATTTTATTTATTTTTTTTAGATTTTTATTTATTTGTTTGTTTTGTGTTTTTTTGGTTCTGACGTTACTCTGCATTTAGTTTTATTTTATTACATTTTTTTTTTCTTATTTACTTGTGTATTGCTGTTTTGTTTTACTCTGTATTTTGATTTTGTTTCAAGTGTTGTTGAATTTTTATTTATTTATTTTTATTTTTTGCTGTATATTATTTACATTTTATTTACTTAGTACTTTTTATTATTTGTTTTGTCAGTTGCTTTTTGTTTTGTTTGTTTTACTCAGATTAATTTTTTTTTTAGTTTACTTTTGTTTAATTAGTTTTATTTTATTTGAACTTTTTTTTTTTTTTTACCTTTGTTGTGTTTTGTTTGGTTCTGACTTCACTATGTATTTTGATTTTCTTTCAGACATTTTTCAGATTATTTATCAATTAATTTTGTTGTTTGTTGTATTTTTTATTTACTTTGTATTTTTTATGATTTGTTTTGTCCTTTGCTTTTTGTTTAGCTTATTTTACTCTAATTTTAGTTTTATTTTTAGTTTATTTTAGTTAAATTTTATTTGAACTTTTTTCTGATTTACTTTTGATGTCTGTTTTGTTTTGTTCTGACTTTACTCTGTTTGATTTAGTTTCAGATGTTATTCATTTATTTATTAATTTGTTTGTTTTTGTTGTATTATTTTTTGTATTTTTTATTATTTGTTTTTTTTTTTTTTTTGCTTTTAGTTTAGTTATGTTTGTTTTACTCTGATTTTAGTTTTATTTTTGATTCACCATGGATTCTTTTTGTTTGTGGCTTTTATTCATTCACTCATTTTCTTTTCGGCTTAGTCCTTTTATTAATCAGGGGTCGCCACAGCGGAATGAACCGCCACCTTATACAGAGTATATTTTATGCAGCGGATGCTTTTCCAGCCGCAACCCAACACTGGGAAACACCCATACACGCTTGCATTCACACACATACACTACAGACAATTTAGCTTATTCAGTTCACCTATACCACGTCTTTGGACTGTGGGGGTAACCAGAGCACCCAGAGGAAACCCACGTGAACACAGGGAGAACATGCAAGCTCCACACAGAAATGCTAACTGACCCAGCTTTATATTTTTAATTGTTTGTTTTTTTGCGTTTTGTTTTACCCTTTTTTTAGTTTTATTTTTGTTTGTGACTTTTAAACATTTTTTTCCTGCTTCACTTTTGTTGCGCTTTGCTGTTTTGTTTTCTGCTTTACTTATATTGTGACATTTTTTTAATTTTCGTTTATTTATTTTTAGATTTTTGTTGTTTTTATTTACATTTTATTTACTTTATTTTTTAAAATGTATTATTTGTTTTTTGTATTTTGTTTTGTTTGTTTTCCTCTGATTTTATTTTTGCTGTAGCATGTATTTTGTTCAGTTTGTGGCTTTTAACCATCTTTTGTTTCTGCTTTGCTTTTGTTGTGTTTGCATTGTTTTGTGCTTTGTTTTGTTTTGGCTTTACTCTGTATTTTGATTTAGTTTCAGATGTTTTTGGATTTGATTTCCCCTCAAAACACAGCGCATTGTACATGACACCTTACAGCCACCACACATATTTTCTCTTTCTCTTGCCATACATCAAGGCTTAAGAGGGGAAAAATGCTTTTAAGGCATGTGAGGATTAACCATCTCTTGTGAAATACTAAGGCATCTCTGAGAGCGAGTGAATATCTGAGGAACCATTTCCTCTTGCTTTTGTAAGCTGAACTTTACATCAAAGTGCTTGATTAATTACTGATAAGGGACTAATAAAATATTAATGCATTTTGTAATTAATGGGACCTCCGAGCCGCATGTCCCACCACCCCCAGCTAAGTGTCTTTTTTTGAAAATAAGTTGTATTCCCTCCTTTTTAGTCTCTCAGCTGTCTCTTCTCGGCATTTTTCTTTCTTTCACTGGATATTATTCATAATTAAACGTTTGTCCAGGAGGAGCATAAACAAAGCGAGATGTATACTTCCCTGAAATTAAAGATATAAGTTTTTTTTGTTGTTATTATTGTTATTATTTTCTTTCTTTTGCTGTCACTTTGAAAACATTTTTTTTTTCCTGGAGGGCTTGAGCTGTGCCGTTTCTTTTGCATTTGCTGGACTAGACTTTTATCTGTTTAGATTAATGCTATGCATTTTAAGTTTATTTCTTTTTCCTTCCCCTATTTAATTACATAATAATATAATAATAATAATAATACACTTAAATTAATTATATTATAAAAAGTTTGTATTTACATAATATATACATGTGTATTTATGTATATACATATAAATACACATACTGTACATAAAATACAAAAATACACAAACAAGATATATTTACGTTTATATTTATAGATAATTGGTGTTATAAACAAGCATCTTATGCAATACAGTCATGCATATTTATGTACACAAAAACATTAACTTTTATTTTGGATTGTTCGATTTTTCGCAACTGTCTTCAGTTCCTGCTTGTTCTTGGGGCATTTTCCCTTTAGTTTCATCTTCAGCAAGTGAAATGCATGCTCAATCACCAAGTCAGGTGATTGACTTGGCCATCCCATAACATTCCACTTCTTTCCTTCGAAAAACTCTTTGGTTGCTTTTGCAATATGCTTTGGGTCATTCTCCATCTGCACTGTGAAGCGCCGTCCAATGAGTTCTGAAGCATGTGGCTTAATATGAGCAGAAAATATTGCCTGAAACACTTCAGAATTCATCCTGCCGCTTTTGTCAGCAGTCACATCATCAATAAATACAAGAGAACCAGTTCTATTGACAGCCATACATGCCCACGCCATGTCACTACTACCACCATGCTTCCCTGCTTAGGATCATGAGCAGTTATTTTCCTTCTCCATACTCTTCTCTTCCCATCACTCTGGTACAAGTGGATCTTGGTCTCATCTGTCTATAGGATGCTGTTCCAGCTCTGTGAAGGCTTTTTTAGAACTCTAATCTGGCCTTCCTGTTTTTTAGGGTCACCAATGGTTTACATCTTGTGGTGAACCCTATGTATTCACTCTGGTGTAGTCTTCTCTTGAATTTTTAACTCTGACACACACACACACACACACACACACACACACACACACACACACACACACACACACACACACACACACACACACACACACACACACACACACACACACACACACACCTACCTCTTGGAAAGTGTTCTTGATCTGGCCAACGGTTGTGAAGGGTGTTTTCTTCACCAGGGAAATAATTCTTCTGTCGTTCACCACAGTTGTTGTCCTGGTCTTTTGGTGTTACTAGTGCGTTCTTTCCTTTTAAGAATGTTCCAAACAGTTGTTTTGGTCACGCCTAATATTTTTGCTATCTCTCTCATGGGTTTGTTTTGTTTTTTCAGCCTAATGATGGCTTGCTTCACTGATAGTGACAGCTCTTTGGATCTCATCTTGAGTTAACAATAACAGATTCCAATGCAAATAGCACATTTGAAATGAACTCTGGACCTTTTATCTGCTCATTGTAATTGGGATAATGAGGGAATAACACACACCTGGCCATGGGACAGCATAGAAGCCAATTGCTCAATTATTTTTGGTCCCTTAACAAGTGGGAGGCACACATGCAAACTGTTGTAATTCCTACACCTGGAATCACCTGATTTGGATGTATATACTCTCAAATTAAAGCTATCAGTCTGCACATCTTGTTCTTTTCATTTCAAATCCATTGTGTTGGTGTATAGAGCCATAAATGTTAGAATTGTGTCGGAGTCCAAATATTTATGTACCTAACTATATATGTATTCCCTCAAATTTCAACACAATAACTGATATATAGCAACATAAGTGTGTTATATAATACATACAATGATTTATTTATTATTAAATCTTGCTTTATACAATATTGCTACAGTTTTTACTAATTTTGATTTCACATTATTTATTTGCAGTTTCCAACTAATTTTATGATCCAATACAACACCAAGAAACCTAATTGCATATACTCTTTCTATAACTTAATTATCATTTTTTTAAATCTATATTAAACTTAACAACTTAAACAACTCTGATATCTTACACATAATGTAAATTATAAACAATATTGGACCTAAAACTGATTCTTGTGGTATGCCACAATTTCGTTTATGAGGATTAATGGTTGCCAACTTCCACGAACTGTTGCCTATTTTTAAAATAACTTCTTATCTAATACAAGGCTACTCCTCAAATATCATACATTTCTAATTTATTTACCAAAATAATATGATTTATTGTATCAAATGCCTTCTTTAAATCTATAAAAATTGTCAAATATTATATTATATTTGTTATATTATATTATATTATATTATTAATGTATATTCAGAAGTAACATGATATGTAAAATTCCCTGAAAGTCAGCTTGAAAACATGGATTCTGTAGGTCTTGAAATGAGGGTCATCTTCATACATTTTTTTTTCATTCACTGGACTAATGGAAATGATTTTATAAGCCACTGTCCTGCCTCTTGCCACTGGTAACCTCATTTAAAATGTTGTCAGTAACATCCTTGTGCTTCATTAAGAAACAATGTCAAGAAACGTCTTGATTTTGACTTTGAAAAATATCTTAAAATGCATCCAAGGCTTCAAATAACACGGCACTTACTGAAATTAGCATCCAGTGTGATCGGCTTCATTCTGCACTCGTAATGAAAAGACTTTTATCTGTTTAGATGGCATTTTGGACAGCCGTGACTAAACTGAGTGAAGCTAAATCGTCTCGTCAGAAACACGCATTCAGTGGATTTGTCTTGAATCAGACAAATTAATACTTGATCATTTTGATTTTTGAAAAAAGTTCAAGTAAATTATCTCTTGTCAGAAAAATTCTTAAATAATTATTACTGGATTAAAATAGTTTGATGCTTATAAATATTTGCTTATCTGCAAACTGCATTGCACAGAAGAATTATTACATATACTATTTAAATTTTATAGTATTTTTAATAATCTTGTCTGGCTTATATTTACAGTAGAAGTAAAATTATTAGCCCTTCTGTGAATTTTTGTTTTCTTTTTAAAATATTTTCCAAATTTCATTTTTTCCAAATATTATATTATAATTTTGTATATACAATTATGCCGTCAAACTGCTGTATAAATTTAATATCACACTCATAGCAGTGTGATATGGCTGTACATCATCACTGGTGGGACACTAAGGCACTCGGCCTGCAGCCTCGTGCCAACGCACGCCTCCCACCAGTGCCGATATACAGCACTGCTATTAGAGCCACATTGCTTATATATATATATATATATATATATATATATATATATATATATATATATATATATATATATATATATATATACATATATATATATATATACATATATATATATATATACATATATATATATATATACATATATATCTATATATACATATATATATATATATATATATATATATATATATATATATATATATATATATATATATATATATATATATATACATATATATATATACAGTTGAAGTCAGAATTATTAGCCCCCCTTTGATTTTTTTTCTGTTTTAAATATTTCCTAAATGATGTTTAACAGAGCAAGGGAATTTTCACAGTATGTCTAATAATATTTTTTTTTTCTTCTGGAGAAAATATTATTTGTTTTTTTATGGCTAGAATAAAAGCAGTTTTTAATTTTTTATTAACCATTTTAAGGTCAAAATAATTAGCCCCTTTAAGCAATTTTTTTTTCCGACTGTCTACAGAACAAACCATTGTTATACAATAACTTGCCTAATTACCCTAACCTGCCTAGTTAACCTAATTAACCTTGTTAAGCTATATAGAAGTGTCTTGAAAAATATCTAGTAAAATATTATTTACTGTCATCATGGCAAAGATAAAATAAATCAGTTATTAGAAATGAGTTATTAAAACTATTGTTTAGAAATGTGTTGAAAAAATCTTCTCTCCGTTTAACAGAAATTGGGGAATAAATAAACAGGGGGCTAATAATTCAGGGGGGCTAATAATTCTGACTTCAACTTTTTATTCATTATTTAACTGCTCTTTTTATTCAAATGGCCAAATTTTCACTTATGAAAGTTGAATGTAATTAGTTAATTTAATACAAATTGGAACAGATTAAAAAAAAAAAAGTAATGGTATATAATCAAAAAACAATTGTATTTTAAAAATAAGTATATTTTCATATTTCTTTATTCGAAATTTTCAGTATTTATAAAACTGTAATATAAAACTTACTGTTTAAATGCACATTTGTAAATAAACATTTAAAATAGTGTGGTGAGCAATTTGACAAAATGGTAGGAAATATTTTTTGGTACATCAAAAAGTGTGGTTATGATCACCATCCATCAAGATAATCCAGCAAAAATGAGTTCTTATGTCACTACAATGCAACATGTATTCCTCATAATTAAATAGAAAATGAGGCAAATAACTACAAAGAGGATTAATTTTTCAGAAAAAAAAAAACACTCCTAATGTTAAAATAATGTTTATTAACTGATAAAGAAAGAGTTTAATAAAGACTTCCATTTATTTTAGCCATATAGTCCAAATGAAACATGTCTCATATATAGGTTTTAATAAAAGGTGGAGCACAGACTGTAGTTTTTCTGACAATTTTTTTCAACCAAAATTGGACATGCTACTCTGAGAGATTAGGAGAACTAGCAGGGGTCATATATTTTTACATTTAGCTGTTTATTGCATATAGTTTTCAGGGCGTATTATTAACAGACTTTATCACTCTGCTATAACGATAGACTGTATTAAAGCATGAAAAGCATGTAAAGCATGTGTTTGTGTGACTTACATTTTTTTGTTGAAAAAAAGTTCCTTTTGTCCACCTTTTTTTTTGCTGCCGCCATCCTCACTTGTGTCACATAACTTTACATACATGGATCCCCACCCCCCCACCCCACAAATTCCCCCGCGCCGTTGTTTTGGCGCTGCTTGTATCTGAACCAATCTGAATGCAGTTACAGCACTGTTGCCAAATATTTCCAAAGAAAAGCAGCTAAGGCCTGCCTGAAAAGTAGCTAAATGTTGCCAGATGACGTCACGCACTAATTTGCATATCAGTGACGTCATCACGTAGTATCTGACAAGCGTTAGCCCATCATGTATCTACTCTCTGAGGCGCCGTGTATTATATTATATTAAAACATTACATCGAGATGCACAATAAATAGGTTCTTATTAACATATTACTTTGCGTGATGATCGCAACCCAAAACTACATCTTTATGTAGTATACAAAATAATGTTTTCTCAAATTGACCGGCAATCTCAGCAAAAACATTATTTGAAATATGTCCATTTAGATTTGTATGAAAAATATAGTTGACTATTTGTAAAAGTAACACAAACACAAACTTTTTTTATTTTTAAATATCACTGATAATGAACAGTTACATTGTTTTAAACAATTACAGCTTGTTTCTTACTCTTTTAACTTGTGAGATTAACATATTTGTGAAAGTGACAACAATTATAACACTATTGGAATGAATTGCTTCCTAAATTACCAACAATTATACATGTTAACAAATATCAGTAAATTAACAGTTATGAAAAACAATCTGAGCTAGCAATTACTGAGTGAAGCCTGCAGCCACTGCTCTTTTGAGTCACTTTTAAAAAATTGCTAAAAGTAGCCAAATTAATGTTAAAAATCGCTAAATTTGTTGCTAGGTGCTTTTTGAATAATAAAAAAAAAGCTGCTAGGGTAGTATGAAAAGTTGCTAAATCTAGCAACAAAATGGATAAGTTGGCAACATTGAGTCACAGCCTCTCACATGACAGCAGGGAAAAGCTCAGTCAATCACAGTGACTATGTTTACATGGACATCAGTAATCGAATTATTTGCTTTAATCTAATTAAGAGAATAATAAGACTAAGGTGTTTACATGAGTTGCTTTTTGAGTGTTACTTTCATGATCGCGTTTTACATGTTATAGCACATAATTCGAACGTCATTGCGTCACCGCGCTATCCGCATTTCCTCTGGAGTTTCATGTAATTTCAGGTGTTTTATTTTTAATTTGTCGACTTTAAAGGTGCAGTATGTAAGTTTGACACCCAGTGGTTGAACTAGGATTTTGCAGTCCTGAATCATAATAAAGGTACGCCGGGTTGCCAGTTTGAGTGATTTTAAACTGTGTTCTAAATAAAAGCAACGACACGCGATTGAGGGAATATTCTCCATATTAAAAGGAGTTTTTGTCCTAACCAACACCTCGAATTGAGATATTAGAAGCGGCTTCTATTTCTCACAGCTGAACAACAGAAACCTATGACAGATCACCTCAGGTAAGCCTCGTGTGCCTTATTTAGTGCTAAATGCTAACAGTGTGAGTTTGAATGCATTTTACATGACGTGTATTACCATATACTGAAAGCAGAAAGTTCACCTCAGATCTTGAAAATACAATAAACCGTTTGAAATTGAACTTTAGAACTAAACACATATGAGTGATTCAGCATCTACATTTATTGATGTTAAAGAGGGTTAACATGTATTAAATAGATTCTAAACCTTACCGTTTGGTGAGTAAGTGCATATTCTGTGCTTCTGAAAGGCTGTGTTTACATTTCTGCCGTGTTTTGTGGTGCAAACAATAGAGGTAAAGTTGGTTTTATATTCGCACATTCGGACTTTCCCCTTAATAATATAATTTCATAAACGTATTATTTGCAAACTCTAAATAGCGAAATCATATTAATAGCCAATGACTATCAAACTACAACATTGTTCACAGTCAAAAAAACAGTGTTAGTGTCGTTTAGAAGTCATACTTGCATGATCATTTCGATCGAATATTCAAAGTAACATAGTAAACAATATATATACTTCTAAATGAACGAATGTGCGAATATAAATCCAACTTTACCTCTATGTGCAAACAGCCAAACTGCTCACTCATCACAATCTCGTCACAGCGTGTTGTTAGGACACGCAATTACAATGTAACCTGCTCACGTTCGTAATATTTGTCATTTGCTAATTAATAACCTCATGTGGAACTGAATCTGTCTCATTTTGACATCTGATACTTTCCACTACACTGTAGCATTTCGCTCATGGACGCATGCTTTCAGAGTCTTTCTGAATGAATGAATGAAATACGCTGTTTTCCAACAAGGCAACCCCGGGTGCTGAATTATAATTGGCTAAACTGGCATGTGCGTGTGAAAATTACCTAAACAAAGAGAGCGTTCCGGCACGGAAAAACCATTTTCAAAGCAGAATATCTGACTTCAGCATTGTTTTTCAGTTAAACATATATGTTCACTTGGGATGTTTCTTAAATATCTGCACACATATTATGGTATTTTTATGCTTTAGAAGAGTCAAAAACTTACATACAGCACCTTTAACTGCATTTTGGCACTTTCACTTTCATTCGCGAACACTTCATGCACGCCCACCGTGACAAACGAGATATTGGATGCAACTATGAACTGCTGGAAGAGTTGTTTTAATGGAAGTTCATACCGCATGCTGAATAGAAGAAAAAAAACCTCCACATTTCACGATGCAGGTGTCTGTGTCTCAGTAGGTGCAAAGAGTGTCAATCAGCCGTGCGTGTGTGTGTGTCTGTGTGTGTGTGACAAAGCGGCTTAAAGTATACTAGTTTGTAATTATATAATAAAAGTAATAGTTTGATTAAGGTGTTTACATGTCTGTATACTGCACTTCAATAATGCGACTAAAGTCAGCATACTCCACATGTCTTAATTCGATTTCTCTTTAGTTCGATTATGACCTTAATCTGATTAAATTAATCAACAATCGCTGTTTACATGGTAGTCTCTTAATCAGAGTATTGTCTTAATCGCATTAAAAATGAATTATTGGTGTCCATGTAAACGTAGTCACTGTTTATATGTGTTTGGGGGGTGGTGCGACTCGAGGAAAGAATGTGATTTAGGCCCAATCCCAATTTTATTTTTGTACCCCTACCCCTTCCCCTTCCCCTTGGCCCTTACAACCGAGGGTTAAGGGGAAGGGCTTCAAAACTTACCTCTAAGAATTGGGACAACACTTCAACACCTGCACACGTCATCATATGTCATCGTGATCTCTTGCTTTATATGAGATCAGACGATGGCGACTGCTGTAGTTATTCCAGTTGTGCTATTTTTTGGTATTTATATTCAGGAAATCACTAAAGGCATATATTATGTTATCATAACGATCTAATGTGGCAATAAGATCGTAACTGTGCTGTGCATTTACACAGTGGTCGTATTCATCTATGTAAACACACAAAAGCAACATTAACATTATAGCAGACACTGTAAAAAGCTCATTTTCAGTCACTAGACTGCTCTGACAGGGTATTCAAGTGTCATCGAGTGACAGAATGTTGTGGGACTGCTGTACATGAGTTATTATTAGGGATTATAGATCGCAAAATTTAGCGGGTTTTTTTTGCGTTTTTTTTTTTAAAGCGTGACGGTAAAACATGAACGCGGTTATGAATATTGTAAAACATGTGTTTGTTTGTCGTAAAAATTCGTAATAATGACAAAAAATACTAATTTGTGGATCTCCTTACTTCCGGGTTCAACAATACTGCCGTTTTGGCAGGTGTATTCTGGGAAATTTTCGTACCCCTTGTTTTCGAGTGTGCTCCTGAAAAATCTTCGTTCAAAGGGGTATATACCCCTTGCCCTTACCCCTTCACCTTCAAGCTAAAGAGAATTGGGACACCACTACCCCTTGATGTGAATGCGCAAAACAAGGGGTAGGGGTAAGGGCTAAGCAGTAGAATTGGGATTGGGCCTTAACGTTTTCTGCACGTTTGGGTTAATATGACAGCACTATTTTTTTTAAGTGAATTAAATTATTGGTGGGGACATATAGTTGATGGTAAGGGTGTGACAAGATCTCGTACGACGAAATCTCGCGAGATTTCTCGTTGAGGTGAAAATATGTCTCGTGAGATGTTACGATGGAGCGGGAGGGTAAAATTAGCATTGACGATTGGAGGCAGGATTGGATTTCATCTGCAAATAAAGTGCTTTGCACACACCTGGCAACCCAGGCTGGCCTCAGAGTTGCGCTTGTCACTCGGTTGGGTGGGCGGGTGTGACGTAACCGCTTTTTTTCATCGGAGTTCAGCAGGTGCCGCATCCAACATAGGCTACAACTACAGCCTCACACATTATTGTTCGTATCCATGCAATGGAATAGCACTTCAGATATGCTGAAAGTCATAATCGTCATAAACACAAATGGAATTACGACGTAAAGTATTCATATTTTAGTCACATTATTGAAGTGCAGATATGTAAACGCCGTAATCAAACTATCAACACTGTGAAGGACTTTTAGCCGCATTTTGCGACAGGATCTACTCACCTAGCGAGTCAGTAAGCACCACAGATGCACACGCAAAAGAAACACACACACTCACTGAATGAACTCCTGGAGACTCATCGTCACATCATCATCACGGAACACACGTTTGTACTGTCCGGGAAAAGCTGAATTTTTTTTTCATTCTGCGTGCAGTATCAAACTCTATTAAAAAAAAAACTCTCCTATCAGTCCTTCATATTCGCATGATCCCATCCGGTAGCTCAGAGTGAGTCACGGGGCCTGAATGAAATCTTGCTAAATGAAAGTGAAACTCATTTATTAAATTAAAAATGAAATACAAAAAATTACATATATTTGTTTCAGTGTGTGGAAATAAGTTTGATATATCATGTGAAATTGTACAGGGGAGAAGCCAGTCGGTAGAGTTTATAGCTAAATTTAGCAGTGTTTGCATGTCCTTTGGAGTTTGCATGTTCTCCATGCGTTCGCGTGGGTTTCCTCCGGGTGCTCCGGTTTCCCCCACAGTCCAAAGACATGCAGTACAGGTGAATTGAGTAAGCTAAATTGTCCATAGTGTATGAGTGTGAATATGTGTGTGTGGAAATTCCCAGAGATGGGTTGCGGCTGGAAGGGCATCCGCTGCGTAAAATCGTGCTGGATAAGTTGGTGGTTCATTCCACTGTGGCGACCCCGCAAGGGACAAAGCCGACAAGAAAATGAATGAATGAATGAATGCATGTCCTTTATGACATAGAATTCATTTAAATAGAAATAAAATACCATTCATTACAATGTTTTTAAAAAGTAGCTAAATTGTTTTGTACTTTGTGATTTTTTTTCTAGTTGAATAAAAATCTATTTTCCATTCATATGTTAGCAAATATTTTGCTAATATTTAAAATGATATATAAAAAGATTTTTCCATTCACATAGGCTAGAAGCAAAATATTTAGCAGTGTTTGCATGTCTATTAATGCGTATAATTCATTAAAATAGAAGTAAAATAACATAAATTACAAGTTGATTTAAAGAAAGCACCTAAGTAGTTTTGCGATTTGGTTTTTTCCCAGTTGAATAAAAGACTATTTTCCATTCATATATTTCATCAATAAGAATTTCTTAAAAATAGTGTAAAAATCTCGTCTCGTCTCGTTCTCGTGAACCCAATCTCATATCTCGTCTCGTGGAGTAGGCATCTCGTCACACCCCTAGTTGATGGATATTGGTGGGGATGCGTCTATGCAAAATCTACACCCCTGTGTTAATATCAGCTGCGTATAAAAGTGCGAATCAGGAACTGAAAGTTGCTGCGCACCTCCTGAATGTAACTTTTGCATTGCATTGAGGATACCAGAATTCTGTGAATCGAATTATTCGTTTGCATCTAATAAATGACTTATATTTTTGACATTGAAAAACCTCTCTTGACCTTTTTTATTGAACATGCATGGAATTGTTGAAATTCCAACAATATGTTCAATTTTTACCAATTTACCAAAACCTGGTTCAATTCCATTTCAACAGCTCCTTTAGAAATATTATTCCAAGGAAAAAAAAACAAAAAACATGACGTGTTCAATACTTATTTCCCGCACTGTAATTGTATTTGCTGTCTTATATATTTTGATAAAAATTGTCAAAATTTGTTTTACCAATAAATAATATAATTCACTTTCATGTCCCACTAACCTCCACAACAGGGTTTTCAAACTGTGGGGCGCGCCCCACCAGGGGGGCGCCAGCACCTATTAAGGGGGGCGCGAGAATTTGAGGCGTGCACGCGAGTAAATTATGATGACGATTTTTATGCGTTCACTAGAGTGAATCGGATTAAAGTTAGTTTCACATCTAACTATCAGGCACCTGTAGAGTTTATGAGTTCCAGTAAAATATATGAAATATAATGGAGTGGGTGCTTTTTAACGGTGAAGGAAAGTCAAACCGGTGAGCGTCTGACAAAAACATGCCCTTCTGAATCAAATCAGCAGGATGCCCTTCTGGATCTTTCACTTACTTTGAAGACATGCGACATGAAGATATACAGACTACCTTTACATGGACATCCGTAATAGTTATTTAGCTTAATGTGAATAAGACAATAATATGATTAAGGTGTTTTGTGAAGTGCTTTTTGAATGTTGCGTCACCAGACTATCCATGTTTCCTGCAGAGTCTCATGTCATTTCGGGCGTTTCATCTTTAATTTTTCGACTTTAACTGCAGTTCGGCACTTTCACTCATGAATATTTCAATTATGCCCCCATGACAAATGGTTTATTAGACGCGAATATTTAGTAAGGACTGGTGGAAGATGTTTTAATGCGACAAATAGAAAGAAAAAAACTTCCGCATTTCGTGGTCCGTGTTGCCAGATGTAGCTGACTGATTCCAGCCCAAAAGCCATCCAAAACCCGCCGAAATGCTAATTCAAAACCGCCCAATCTGGCAACATTGTTCGTGATCTGTGTGTGTGTGCGGTCCTTTACTGACAGCCTTGTGTGTGCATCTTGTCGATCGCAGTGACAAGTCCTACATGACATTAAGTAATAGTTAGATTGCGGTGTTTACTTCAGTAATGCCAATAATATATGCAAACTCCACGTCTTAATTCCATTTCTGTTTAGTTCAGTTATGACTTTAGTCAGATTAAGGTCATCAAAAATCACTGTTTACATGGACTCTAAATCAGAGTATTATCTTAATCGTATTAAAATCATATTAAAGTATTGTTGCCCATGTAAACGTGCTCAATGTTCGACTCAACCACACTGTCAGGGCTCTGCGAACTTGGGTTTGCGAAGCAGCATTTTCTGTAAGCAAGTAGAATCACGCTTATTGACAGTGGAAGATGATTTATGGTTAGTCGAGTCAGTAATCAAACTATGAAAAAGGCTCAGCCATCACACTGAATCAGGTAAGCTGTATATTTATGTTTCAATGTAATTAATGTTACCTAATTTAAACGCAGCAACTAACATGAGAATGATGTTAATGATGAGAATGATGGGGAATGTGGCGCAAGTGAAATTGGTCAAACTTGGGGGGGGGGGGGTCCTAAAAGTTTGAAAACCCCTGCTCCACAACACACTAAATTCACCCTACTCATTCACTAAACCTTAAACGTCCCTTAAAAGTGTACAAAATCCTCCAACATTCCCTATTCTCTCCTTCCTGAAGTACATCAAAAGCATTACCCGATAAAAGCCACACACATTTGTTTTGTTGACACGCCGCAATCCACAAATATCAATATACACAAAAAGCCCCATAAAAAAATGCGCGATACGGATCAATTTGGCCGAGATTAGAAATCTGAAATGTACAAGTGACAAATGACAGAGAGGTAAGTAAAATAAAAGCGGACGTGCTCTCCGTCCCCTCTCTTATCTAGAACCGAGGCTGTGTTTTAAGCATGGCCTCATTACTGTCTGATGGCTTCAGTGACAAAAGCTAATACAAACTCTTCCATACAAACCAAACGCATCCCTGTGAAATTAGACCTCGGCGCAAATCGTGCGAATATGTATGTGTGTGTGTGTGTGTGTAACACGCAAAAAAAAAAAAAGAGACAGAGAGATTGAGAACATGTGCACTTGTGAGTGTGTATCCGCGTGTGTGCATGTGCTGGTGTGTTGCAATATGATAAATGTGTTCCACCCCATAATCTATGTGTTTCAAAATATGATGTATGTGAGTATGAACTTTGAATTATTTCCTAAACAGAGGCCCATAAATCTTGTAAGTTTGGTGAAGAGTGTGCGTTTCTCTCTCTCTTTCTCTCTCTCTCTTTCTCTCTCTCTTTATATGAATAATGCAGTCGAGACTGGCCAGCTGCTTAGAGTTACAGAGTGAGACTGACTGCTGATGGGAAACAAACGGCTCTTTCCTGCTCTAAAGGTGGAAGAAGAAAAAAAAAGATACGCTGGGTGGCAGATCAGACTGGCTGAGATGTTTTTTTGCGTTCACCCGGCACCAAGGTCACGTCAGGCGGCAATCCTTTAACACAATGAGTGTGTGAGAGTGTGACCTTGAGACTGACGTAGGTGTATTTATGTGTGGTAAAACCAACCTTAAATGACAGAAAGCCATGTAAGCAGAGCTGGCCCGAATACACCTGTGATGTTAAGAGGCTGTTATGGAGAATAATGTGGGACAAAATTGAGCGCATGCATATTTTTGAGGAGAATGTGATCCCATGATGCATTGCACAAATGCTCATAAAAAGAAAATGGAAAATCTTATGTTATATTTTGTACAATTATATTATTGTTTAGGTTACATATTAGTAAACTAATACACCTGTGATGTTAAAAGGCTGTTATGGAGGATAATTTGGGCCAAAATTGAGCGCATGCATATTTTGAGCGAAATGCGATCCCATAGCACATTGTACAAAGGTTCGCAAAATGAAAACCGATATCTATATGTTATATTTTGTACAATTTTATGGTTATTTTAGTTATATATTAGTATACTAATACACCTCTGATGTTAAGAGGCTGTTATGGAGGATAGTTTGGGTCAAAATTGAGTGCATGCATATTTTGAGCAAAATGCGATCCCAAAGCACATTGGACAAAGGTTCGCAAAATGAAAATCGATAATTATATGTTATATTTTGTACAATTTTAGGGTTATTTGAGTTACATATTAGTATATTAATACACCTGTGATGTTAAGAGGTTGTTATGGAGGATCATTTGGACAAAAATTGAGCGCATGCATATTTTGAGAGGAATGCGATCCCATAACGCATTGTACAAAGGTTCGTAAAGTGAAAATCGAAAATCATGTTATATTTTGTACAATTTTAGGGTTATTTTAGTTATGTATTAGTATACTAATACACCTGTAATGTTATGAGGCTGTTATGGAGGATAATTTGGGTCAAAATTGAAAGCATGCATATTTTGAGCGAAATGCGATCCCAAAGCACATTGTACAAAGGTTCGCAAAATGAAAATCGATAATTATATGTTATATTTTGTACAATTTTAGGGTTTTTGAGTTACATATTAGTATATTAACACACCTGTGATGTTAAGAGGTTGTTATGGAGGATAATTTTGGTTAAAATTGAGCGCATGCATATTTGGAGTGAAATGCGATTTCATAACGCATTGGACAAAGGTTCGTAAAATGAAAATGGAAAATTATGTTATATTTTGTACATTTTTATGGTTATTTGATTTACTTATTAGTAAACTAATACAACTGTGATATTAAGAGGCTGTTATGGAGGATAATTTGGGCCAAAATTGAGCACATGCATATTTTGAGAGGAATGCAATCCCATAATGCATTGTACAAATGTTCATAAAATAAAAATAGAAAATGTTATGTTATATTTTGTACAAATTTATGCTTATTTGAGTTACTTATTAGTAAACTAATACACCTTTTATGTTAAGAGGCTGTTATGGAGGATAATTTGGGAAACAATTGAGCACATGCATATTTTTGATGGTATGTGATCCCATAATGCATTGTAGTAAAATAAAAAACAATGTTAAATTTTGTACAATTTTATGTTTATTTGAGTTACACATTAGTAAACTAATACACCTCTGATGTTAAGAGGCTGTTATGGAGGATAATTTGGGCCAAAATTGAGCGCATGCATATTTTGAGTGGAATGCGATCCCATAATGCATTGTACAAAGGTTTGCAAAATGAAAATCAATAATTATATGTCATATTTTGTACAATTTTATGGTTATTTGAGTTACATGTTAATATACTAATACACCTGTGATGTTAAGAGACTGTTATGGAGCAATATGTGGGCCAAAATTGAACCCATGCATATTTTGAGAGGAATGCAATTCCATTATGCATTGTACAAAGTTTCGTAAAGGTAAAATTGAAAATTGTATGTTATGTTTTGTGGTAATTTTATGGTTATTTTAGTTACATATTAGTATACTAATACACCTGTGGTGTTAAGAGGCTGTTATAGAGGATATTTTGGGCCAAAATTAAGTGCATGCATATTTTCAGGGGAATGCAATCCCATAATGCACTGTACAAAGGTTTGTAAAATTGAAAATGCAAAATGATGTTAAATTTTGTACAATTTTGATGGTTATTTGAGTTACACATTAGTAAACTAATACACCTGTGATGTTAAGAGGCTGTTATGAAGGATATATTGGGGGCCAAAATTGAGCGCATGCATATTTTGAGGGGAATGCAATCCGATAATGCTATGTACAAATGTTCGTGAAATGAAAATCGAAAATCATATGTGAATATTTTGTACAATTTTATGCTTATTAGAGATACATATTACTATACTAATACACGTGATGTTAAGAGGCTGTTATGGAGGATAATGTGGGCCAAAATTGCTATCCCATAATGCATTCTAATGTTTGTAAAATGAAAATCGATAATCATATGTTATATTTTGCTCAATTCTATGGTTATTTGAGTAACGTATTAGTATAATAATACACCTGTAATGTTAAGAGGCTGTTATGGAGGATGATGTGGGCCTAAATTGAGCGCATGCATATTTTGATGGGAATGCAATCCCTTAATGCATCGCACAAAGGTTTTTAAAATGAATTAAAAAGTCTTATGTTATAATTTGTACCACTTTTGAGTTACATATTAGTATAGTAATACCTGTGATGTTAAAAGGCTGTTATGGAGGATCATTTGGGACACAAGTATACACATTTTGTTGAATGGTTATTTGAGTTACATAATAGTATATTCTACATCTGTTATTAGCAGTATTCATACGTTGTTATTGCACATGGCAAAACATTGACAATTTGTAATGTTTTGATTTAGTGATTAATTCATAATTAGTTTGTATGATCTCATTTATATATTTTATTACATTTCCTCAACTTCCAACGAGTGGTAGGTTTAGGGGTGGGGTTTGCATAACAACTCTTCTTTAAAATAGTACATTTTCATATGAATGAAATCATATAAATTTGTATGAATTAGCCACTTTTTTGACTATGTAAGATAGTTACAGTTGAAGTCAGAATTATTAGCCCCCCTGAATTTTTTCCACTTTGTTATTTTTTTCCAAATTTCTGTTTAACGGAGAAAAGATAATTTCAACACATTTCTAAGCATAATAGTTTTGATAACTCATTTCTAATAACTGATTTATTTTATCTTTGCCATGATGACAGTAAATAATATCTGACTAGATATTTTTCAAGACACTTCTATACAGCTTAAAGTGACATTTGAAAGCTTAACTAGGTTAATTAGGTTAACTAGGCAGGTTAGGGTAATTAGGAAAGTTATTGTATAACGATGGTTTGTTCTGTAGACTATCAAAAAAAATGTATAGCTTAAAGGGGCTAATAATTTTGACCTTAAAATTTATTTATTTACTTTTATTCTAGCTAAAATAAAACAAATAAGACTTTCTCCAGAAGAAAAAATATTATCAGCCATACTGTGAACATTTCCTTGATCTGTTAAACATCATTTGGCAAATATTTAAAAAAGAAAAAAAAAATTCAAAAGGGGGCTAATAATTCTAATTTCAACTGTATGTTTTCGCGTGAGATTGGGCTGGATTTATTAATTCATTTATTTATTTTTGTCTACTTATTGACACTTTTTGACTGTTTTAATGGATCTTGATCTCTACTCAGACAACTTTTGATGTTGAAAATGTAACTCTGCAGTTTAACAAAGTGACCTTTATTGTCACTGTAATAGTTTAAAACAAACATGAATCATGAACTACAGAAAGCTGCTAATTAACATATGTTTTACCCACTGTATAGAAGTAAATCTGTAAAAGCAAGAATGCATTAAAGAGATTAAAAATGACAGTAAAGACATGAATAATACATGAATAATAAAAAATGCTTTTGTTTTTTACTTTATAAACTCAATTAAAAAACCCTGCTGCTTCATATTTTTATGAGAATAGTGATCTATATATCAAGTACAAACCATAAATAAATAAATGTTTAAAAATATTTGTCAAGGACATTGATTAAAAGTGACATTTATACATTTATTTAATTAAAAAAAATGCTGTTCTTATTAACTTTCTGTTCATCAAAGAACAAAATAAAATATGAAGCCGAGAAAAAGTTATATCAGTAATAACTAGAAATGTTAAGTTCAAAGACAAACTTCATGGTGGCTTGAGAAAATCTAGTCTGAAAGTTTGATGTAGCTTTAAAGTTTAAATAATTGAAGTAGTTTTAAAGAAGTTTGAAACAGTTGGCATAGATAGATAACTACATATAGTTTAGCATGTTTCTAGTATGAATTGGTATGTTCAACAATAACCCAATTACGGTTGGGTTTAGGGGCGAGGTTGGGTGCCACGCCTCCTTTTTAAAATCGTACATTTTCGTTTGACTCATTCATTCATTCATTCATTTTCTTGTCGGCTTTGTCCCTTGCGGGGTCGCCACAGCGGAATGAACCGCCAACTTATCCAGCACGATTTTACGCAGCGGATGCCCTTCCAGCCGCAACCCATCTCTGGGAACCTCCACACACACATTCACACTCATACACTATGGACAATTTAGCTTACCCAATTCACCTGTACTGCATGTCTTTGGACTGTGGGGGAAACCGGAGCACCCGGAGGAAACCCACGCAAACCCAGGGAGAACATGCAAACTCCACACAGAAACGCCAACTGACCCAGCCCAGCCGAGGTTCGAACCTGCGACCCAGCGACGCTCTTGCTGTGAGGCAACAGCACTACCTACTGCGCCACTGGGTTGCCCTCGTTTGACTCAACTCGTACAAATTCGTATGAATTAGCCACTAAACTGACACAACATAAAATACTTTCCTCCTGAGATCAGGCTGGTTTCTTGCCAGGTGGTTGATATGGTGTTATGAGCGGTTGCTAAGGTGTTGTTAGGTGGTTGTTAGGGTGTTTTGAGTGGTAGCTAAGGCGTTGCTTGGGTGTTTTGAGTCATTGCTAAGGCATTGCTAAGCGGTTGCTAAGGTGTTCTGAGTGGTTGCTAGGCAGTTGCTAAGGTGTTGCTAGGCAGTTGCTAGGCTGTTCCAGGTAGTTGTTAGGCTGTTGCTAGGTGGTTGCTAAGTCATTGCTATGCAGTTGCTAGGGTGTTCTGAGTAGTTGCTAAGATGTTGCTAGGGTGTTCTATGTGGGTGCTAAGGTGTTGCTAGGTTGTTCTGAGTGGTTGCTAAGGCGCTGTTAGGGTGTTCTAGGTAGTTGCTAGGGTGTTCAGAGTGGTTGCTAAAATGTTGCTAGGCGGTTGCTAAGGTGTTCTGAGTGGTTGCTAGGTGCTTGATAAGGTGTTCTAGGATGTTGCTAAGGTGTTCTAGGTGGGTGCTATGGTGTTCTAGGTGGTTGCTAGACTGTTTTGAGTGGTTGCTAAGGCGTTGCTAGGCAGTTGCTAAGGTGTACTAGGTGGTTAATAAGATACTGCTAGGTGGTTGCTAAGTGCTTGCTAAGGTGTTCTAGGATGTTGCTAGGTGGTTGCTAAAGAGTTGCTAGGGTGTTCTAGGTGGTTGCTAAAATGTTGCTAGGCGGTTGCTAAGGTGTTCTGAGTGGTTGCTAGGTGCTTGATAAGGTGTTCTAGGATGTTGCTAAGGTGTTTTAGGTGGGTGCTAAGGTGTTCTAGGTGGTTGCTAGAGTGTTTTGAGTGGTTGCTAAGGCGTTGCTAGGCAGTTGCTAAGGTGTACTAGGTGGTTAATAAGATACTGCTAGGTGGTTGCTAAGTGCTTGCTAAGGTGCTCTAGGGTGTTGCTAGGTGGTTGCTAAGGAGTTGCTAGGGTGTTCTAGGTGGTTGCTAGCGCGTTTTGAGTGGTTACAAAGGTGTTGCTAGGTGGTTGCTAAGGTGTTTTGAGTAGTTACTAAGGTATTGCTAGGCAGTTGCTAAGGTGTTCTGAGTGGTTGCTAGGTGCTTGCTAAGATGTCCTAGGATGTTGCTAAGGCGTTACTAGGTGGTGGCTGGAGTGTTTTGAGGGGTTGCTAAGGCGTTGCTAGGCAGTTGCTAAGGTGTACTAGGTGGTTACTAAGATGTTGCAAGGTGGTAGCTAAGGTGTTCTGGGTGGTTAATAAGGTGTTGCTAGGTGGTTGCTAAGGTGTTCTGGGTGGTTTCTTGGCAGTTGCTAACATAAATTACCATGGTTGTAGTATAAATTAGGATGTTGCTAGCATGTTTCTAGCATAAATTAGCATGTTGTTAGCATGAATTTAGTATGAATTAACATCTTGCTAGTATGTTACTATGTTGTTAGTATGGATTGGTATATTGTTATTATGTTTAGTATGTTATGTCATTAGTATGTTTCTCTAATGGATCAGTATATTGTTAGCATGGTATGTATATTGGTATGCTGTTAGTACGTTCAACGTATAGTCAATGGCAGTTTTTTTTTACAATGGAAGTCTATAGGACAGTTGCTAGGGTGCTGTAAGTGGTTGCTAGGGTGTGGCTAGTAAGTTGAAAGGTCATCAGTGATTGGCAGACTGGTAGTCTAAGTTAAATGAGCCCAACCTTAAGTCTGTATGACAGTCTAGCGCAAAGTTATGAGGTCAGAGAGTTTGGCCCAATGTTAAGTCAATGGGACTTTTTTTTCAGTTTTCGGAAAACCGTAAGTCGGATCAGTTGGAAAAGATATAGCAACTTAATTCAGTATAGTTTGGAGGTTTGGAGTTAGTTTGGTGGTTGTAACATGAACGGTCTAGAAGGAGATGCCTTCTTAAAATAGTCTAAGAAGAAGACGGAAGAATATGTTGTATAACAGTATGTTGGCTTTCTCAAGCCACCATAATAACCATCATTATTACACACGCACCAAAAATAATTAATTATAATAGCGCAGCAAATAATCATACTAGAGTGATTTCTGAAGGATCATGTGACACTAAAGACTGGAGTAATAATCCTAAAAATTCAGCATTGAATCATGGGAATAAATAACATTATAAAATAGAAAACCATCTATTTTTAATCTGAAATAACAAATCCCAATATTATTGTGCTTATTTATTCATGTAGTTATTCATCTCATTAAATAAATGTAGTTTTGGTGAGCAGAAGAGACACAAATCCTACTAATTTCAGACTTTACACCTGTATGTAACCATGAATAAAATTAGCAATGGACAACATATTTTTTTTCTCGTTTTCTTTTGGTTTGTTACTCTCATTTCTCTCCATCCACTTTCCTTTTATGGAAAAGAGCAGCATGAGCACCTTCTCCGACATTAAAAGAACAATAAAACATGAGAGTGTGTAAATATCCACCGAATTTTCATATTTGGATGAAGCATTCCTTTAATGTCTGTCTTTCTTGCTTCACACACTAAGAGTCTCAACAGTCATGTGGTCTGCTTTGTTTGCATGTAACAGTGTGATAACTGTCAAATGAGATAAATATTTAGATTGAGCATATTTCGGTGGAACTCGAGGAGGGGTTACATTAAAGGTTTTATCCAGATCAAGTGAAAGTATCTCCAGAACACCCTTTAAACCAAATAAAGCACTTAAGCCTGGTGGGGGTGAGTTTAACACATTCCTTATGCCAAAGTAAATGCATGTATTATATTATTAGCACAATAATTGTATATTAATACAGCTTTTTTCAGTTAAGAAACATGTTGTTTTAACAATTTATTTACCAAAATTTCAGTTTATTTAACAATTATTTAAATTCTTTATCTAATTTTGTGTTTTAAAATAATCTTAGGATTTATTTTGTTTAGTTTTAGTTTAGTTTTACTTTGGTTTCACTTATGTTGTGTTTTACTT
Organism: Danio kyathit; assembly: GCA_903798195.1. Classification (NCBI taxonomy): domain Eukaryota; kingdom Metazoa; phylum Chordata; class Actinopteri; order Cypriniformes; family Danionidae; genus Danio; species Danio kyathit. The sequence goes on along the minus strand of LR812537.1, from coordinate 25,326,104 downwards.
CTTTGGTTTACCTTGTCGTTATTTTGCATGCCATTTTTGGTTTGCTTTGCTGTTTTATTTATATATTTTTATTATATATTTTCATCTATTCGTTCATTTGTGCATGCGTGCTTTCGTTCATTCCTCCTTGTGTGCAAGCATTCATTCATGTGTTCATTTGTTTGTTCATTTATTCGTCCATTCCTGCATGAATTCATTATTCATTTTTCTTTAGTTTTGGATGTTTGGAATGAATTTGTTGGTATATTTTTTGCTCTACTACGTATTTTAATTTTAACTTTGTTTTCAAAGTCAACAAAAAAGTCAAAGGTCAAAAAATTTACTTAAAAAACACTAAGTACAACACAATAAAACAAAAAGCAAAGAAAAAGTTTTGTGTTTTGATTTTATTAAGCTTTTTTGCTTTGTGTTTCTTTTGTTTCTATTAAGATTTGTTTTTGTTTTTTTTATTCTAATGTAATTCATTTAATCATTTGCTTTGTATTTTATTATATTAATATAGTACACTACCTGACAAAAGTCTTGTCATCAATCCCAGTTGCAAGAGCAACAAATAATAACTACATTTCTAGTTGATCATTTGGAAAAGTGGCAGAAAGTAGATTTTTCCGATGAATCATCTGTTGAACTGCATCCCAATCATCACAAATACTGCAGATGACTTACTGGAATCCGCATGGACCCAAGATTCTCACAGAAATCAGTCAAGTTTGGTGAACGACAAATCATGGTTTGGGGTTACATTCAGTATGGGGGAGTGCAAGAGATTTGCAGAGTGGATGGCAACATCAACAGCCTGAGGTATCAAGACATTTGTGCTGCCCATTACATTACAAATCACAGAAGAGGGCAAATTCTTCAGCAGGATAGCGCTCCTTCTCATACTTCAGCCTCCACATCAAAGGGATTCTGAAAGCAAAGTAGGTCAAGGTACTCCAGGATTGGCCAGCCCAGTCACCAGTAATGAACATTATTGAGCATGTCCGGGGTAAGATGGAGGAGGAGGCATTGAAGATGAATCCATAGAACCTTGATGAACTTTGGGAGTCCTGCAAGGACGCTTTCTTTGCCATTCCAGATCACTTTATTAATAAGTTATTTGAGTTATTACAGAGATGTATGGATGCAGTCGTCCAAGCTCATGGGAGTCATACACAATATTCATTCTTTTTCCACTGCATCATGACTTTATATTCTATACTGTACATTATTTCTGACAAGACTTTTGTCTAAGCAAAGTCAGACCTTACTGTCCAAATTAAATGATTAAAAATCAAGGCATGATCATATTTTATTTTGGTAAAATAAGCGTAATCTAGAGGCCTTTGCCTCTCATATAAGCCACTTCTGATACTAAAGGATCAGCTAGAACTGAGTTATTATTTGCTGTTCCTAAAACTAGAATAGGCGACAAGGCTTTTGTCAGGTAGTGCAAATGCATGCTCTATATTACTTTGTGTTTAACTTTTAAATTTCTGTATTGTTTCTTAACATTTAAAGCTTCATATTTACATGGTTTAACAAGTTTTACCATCTAACACAGGGGTGCCCAAACGTTTTTGTATGAAGGGCCAAAAACCAAATATCATTGAGAGCCGTGGGCCGAAGATAAATATACCAAACTATACTACATTAATTACACTACAAGTCGCCATAGGTAATTTTCTAATTTCATAATATTTCAAAATAAATAGAAAACATTACTTTAAATCATATTAACTAATGCAGTGTAACTTTTTAAATGATAACGTATTGCAATGAAAACATAAACAATCATTTATAACACAGTGGGGTTCAGAGCTGAATACACTAGTCAATCAGAATTTGCTTTTGACTTGATTTGCTCAACAAAGTCTCTGCATTGTCGAGTGACAGTATGTACACCTAAACAAAATCAGATTTTTTACACCATTTAATTAACAATAAAACAAACACATCTTTACACTCACTGGCCACTTTATTAGGTACACCTTACTAGTACTGGGTTGGACCCACTTTTTCCTTCAGAACTGCCTTAATCCTTTGTGGCATAGATTCAACAAGGTACTGGAAATGTGCCTCAGGGTGCTTTCACATATGTGGTTCGGTTCATTTGGTCCGGACCAAGGGCAACAAATGATACATTGTAGCATTTTTCTGCCGTTTTGGGTCCCTTTCACACCACACTGATTGCTTTGGTCCGAACCAGTTGAAACGAACCAAAAGGCAGTCATGTGACAAAATCTACATCACTCACTGTGACACACAATGTCGCTGCGCTGGCTGACGCAGTATCCCTGGTCATAGTATACTATGTAGTTTGTATGCATCACTTTAGACAAACTATACATTTCGAGAATGAAGCGCGGCTGCGGCTGGAAAACAATGTTTTAATGCATTGCAATCAGCGAAGGCGTTAGGAGAAGGCGTGAATTAATTTAGCTAAACTGCGACATGGTCATCTTCCGGAAATATTATCAACGATCCATCAGGTAAAGTTTCTCCCTCCCTCCCTCTCTCTCTCTCTCTCTCTCTCTCTCTCTCTCTCTGTTTAAAACTGTTGGTAAAGCGCTGTCAACAAATATTTTTCCCCTAAACCCCATAAGATGGGACAGCGCATCACACTACGGCAGCCGGATTAGTCCAAAAGGCGCAGTACTTTTTGCGGTTGGGTCTGTTTTAGTTTGGATCATGTTCTCACCACAAACGAACCGCTCCAGGGTTCGTTTGAAAGCGTACCGAGACCACCTCTTCAAGCAGGTCTCGGTACGCTTTTTTGGTCCGCTTTTGGTGCGCACCCGAGTGCGATTGCTACGTTCTCACCTGCCCAAACGAACCGCACCAAGAGGGAAAACGAACTCTAGTGCGATTCAACCGAACTAAATAAGGCAGGTGTGAAAGCACCCTCAGAGATTTTGGTCTATATTGACATGATAACATCACGTAGTTGCTGTAAATTTGTCGGCTGCACATCCATGATGTAAAATTGTGATGTGAAATCTCCCGTTCCACCACATCCCAAAGGTGCTCTATTGGATTGAGTTATGGTGACTGTGGCCATTTGAGTACAGTGAACTTATTGTCATGTTCAAGAAACCAGTCTGAGATGATTCGCGCTTTATGACATGGCGCATTATCCTGCAGGAAGTAGCCATCAGAAGATGGATACACTGTGGTCATAAAGGGATGGACATTGTCAGCAACAATACTCAGGTAGGCTGTGGTGTTGACACAATGCTCAATTGATACTAATGGGCCCAAAGTGTGCCAAGAGAATATCCCCACACCATTACACCACCACCAGCCTGAACCGTTGCTACAAAGCAGGATGGATCTATACTTTCATGTTGTTGATGCCAAATTCTCACCCTACCATCCGAATGTCACAGCAGAAATCGAGAGTCATCAGACCAGACAATGTTTTTCCAATCTTCTATTTTCCAATTTTGGTGAGCCTGTGCAAATTGTAGCCTCAGTTTCCTGTTCTTAGCTGACAGGAGTGGCACCCGGTGTGGTCTTCTGCTGCTGTAGCCCATCTGCCACAAGGTTGGACGTGTCGTGCGTTCAGAGATGCTCTTCTGCATACCTCGGTTGTAACGAGTGGCTATTTGAGTTACTGTTGCCTTTCTATCAGCTCGAACCAGTCTGGCCATTCTCCCCTGACCTCTGGCATCAACAAGGCATTTGCACCCACAGAACTGCCACTCACTGGATAATTTCTCTTTTTCTGACCCTAGAGATAGTTGTGCATGAAAATCCCAGTAGATCAGCAGTTTCTGAAATACTCAGACCATCCCGTTTGGCACCAACCACCATGCCATGTTCACAGTCACTTAAATCACCTTTCTTTCCCATTCTGATGTTCGGTTTGAACTGCAGCAGATCATCTTGACCATGTGTACATGCCTAAATGTATCGAGTTGCTGCCATGTGATTGGCTGATCAGAAATTTGCATTAACGAGCAGTTGGACAGGTGTACCTAATAAAGTGGCCAGTGGAGTGTACATTAAAATTGAATTGACAATCTTGAAACCATCCCCATCATTCTCCCTCTTTTCTCAGATGGGATGGCGGGCCAAATCAAAGGTTACCATGGGCCAACTTTGACACACAGGCCCTAGTTTGGGCAACTCTGATCTAACACGACATCATTTCAAATGCTTAATTTTGAAATCAAGTTCACTAAGGTTCATCTCATCAACATATGTTTGTGGAACAACACCACCAAGACTTTAAAAACCAAATAACCCAAATAAAGGCACTTTAGCTTTGCAGGGTGAGTTTAACACCTCCCTTATGCAATATTAACCCTACGTGTGTGTTGATTTAAAATGAGTCTGCGAGTGAATGAGTGTGAGTGTGTGTGTGATCAAACCAGGACGCTCCTGACTTCGCCCTTGTCAACATTCTCTCCTGTCCACCATCATTCATCCCCCCCCCCCCAGACTGAACCCAAAGAGACCAGCAGCGCAGGCCAGTGCAACTCAGCACATTCCTCCCTCATGAATTTTAATTAAACACGCTGCCTTCCTTTCACTCACTCCCCAAAATAAATGGTCGGAAAATATAAGACATCTGCCCGGGATATATCATTTACATTTCTCGGACGATAAATCACCGGCCGCTGTTTCAGATATCAATTAGATGAGTCGCATTGATTGAATAAATTCAAACTGTCCGGGGCGGCAGGATGTATGAGGGAGGCCTGTGAAGGGGTGTGACTGTCTTTCCCAACTCTCTGTTTGATCTGATTAAGTACTTTTAAATCACACGCGCACACACACAAACACAAACACCCATAGATTATGCTGGATCTCATTTTTCACTGCTGTTTCCATACAATCAGAGGCACTTCCTTTCAGAAGAAAATCAGAACATCATGCCGGTATTCCAGTCCACCTACACCCCATGATGCTTAGTGTTAAACTGTAAATAAACAATCAGTGAAGTTTTTTTTTATAAGTACTGGGAACAATGTTCTTTGTTCTTCTGGAGGGATGGATGTGTGTACAGTATGGATGGAAGGACAGTATGGATTTACTGGATGAATGGATGGATGGATGGATGGATGGATGGTTTGATAGTATGGATGTACAATATAAAGAGATGAAACTGGATGGATGTACAGTATGGATGGATGAACAGTTTGGTTGGATAGATAGATGGATGTATTGACAGTAGGGATGTACAGGATGGATGGATGGATGTACTGGGTGAATGGACGTACAGTGTGAAGGGAAGGATGGATGGATGGATGGATGGATGGATGGATGGATGCATTAATGGATGGACAGTATAGAGGGGTGTACAGTATGAATTATTCCCAGCTCTATGAGAAAATCATCACACATGCTTAATAAAACATGGATGGATAAATTGACAGAATGGACATATGGTACTGAGAGATGGATGGATGAACAGTATGGAACGATGTACAGTATGAATGAATGGATGCACATTATGGAGGGATGGATGGTATGGATACTGGATGGATGGATTGAAAGTATGGATGTAGAGTATGGAGGGATGGATGGATGTACAGTATGGAGGGATGGATGGGTGTACAGTAAGGATGGATGTACAGTATGGATGGAAGGACGGTATGTATTTACTGGATGGATGGATTGACAGTATTGATGTACAATATAAAGGGATGGATCGAAAACAGTATAAAGTAATGTACAGTATGGATGGATTGATGGATGAATTGTGGATAGATAGATGGATAGATTGACAGTAGGAATTTACAGTATGGAGGGATGAATGGATGGATTTACAGAATGGAGGGATGTACAGTATGTATAGATGGAAGTACAATATTGATGTATTGGGTGGATGGATGTACAATAAAGTTGGATGTACAGTACAGAAGGAAAGACAGTATGGGTTTACTGGATGGATAGATTGACAGTATGGATGTACCATATGAAGAGATGAAATTAATGTCTAGTATAAGTGATGTGCAGGATAGATGGATGGATGGATGGATGAATGAACGGACAGACAGTTTGGATAGACTGATAGATGGATGGATTGACAGTAGTGATGTACAAGATGGATGATGGATTGATGGATGTACTGGGTAGATGGATGTACAGTAAGGATGTACAGTGTGAAGGAATGGATGGAGGGATGGATGGATGGATGGATGGATGGATGGATGGATGGATGGATGGATGGATGGATGTACAGTATATAGGGGTGTACGGGATGGATGTACAATATGGATGGATGTATAGTATGGATGCAAAGTATGGAGGGATGGATGTACAATATGGATGTACAGTATGTGGGGTGGATAGATAGATGTACAGTATGGAGGGATAGATGGATGTACAGTACGGATAGATGTACAGTATGGATGGAAGGACAGTATGGATTTACTGGATGGATTGACAATTTTGATGTACAATATAAAGGGATGGGTCAATGTACAGTATAAAGTTATGTACAGTATGGATGGATGGATGAACAGTGTGAATAGATGGATGGATGGATTGATTGAGAGTAGGGGTGTACATAATGGATGGATGGATGGATGGTTGTACAGAATGGAGGAATGTACAGTATGTATGAATGGATGTGCAGTATGGACTTATTAGGTGAATGGATGTACAGTAAGGATGTACAGTATGAAGGGATAGATGCATAGTTTAGATGGATGAACGTTATGGATACTGGAAGGATGGATTGACAGTATGGATGTAGAGTATAAAGGGATGGATATATGTACAGTATGGAAGGATGGGTGGATGTACAGTAAGGATGGAAGGACAATTTAAATGTACAGTATGGAGGATGGATTGATGGGTGAATTGTGGATGGATAAATTGATGGATTGACAGTAGGGATGTACAGTGTGGAGAGGTGAAGGGAGGGATGGATTGGTGTACAGTAAGGATGGATGTACAGTATGGATAGAAGGACAGTATGGATTTACTGGATGGATGGATTGACAGTATTGATGTACAAAATAAAGAGATGGATCAATGTTCAATATAAAGTGATGTACAATATGGATGGCTGGATGGATGAACTGTATATAGATAGATGGATTGATGGATTGACAGTAGGGGTGTACAGTATGGAGGGATAAATGGATGGATAGATGGATGGATGGATGGATGGATGTACAGAATGGAGGGATGTACAATATGTATGGATGAATGTGCAGTATGGGTGTATTGGGTGGATGATGTACAGTGAGGATGTACAGTATGGAGGGATGGATGCACAGTATGGATGGATTGACATTATGGATACTGGATGGATGGATTGCCAGTATGGATGGAGAGTATGACGGGATTGATGTACAGTATGGAGGGATGGATGGGTGTACAGTATGGATGGAAGGACAGTATGGATGTACTGGATGGATGAATTGATAGTATGGATGTACTATATACAGAGATAAAATTGATGACCAGTATAAAGTGGCGTACAGTATGGATGGATGGATGGATGGATGGATGAACAGTTTGGAGAGATTGACAGTATAATTGTAGAGTAAGAAGGGATGGATAGATGTACAGTATGGAGGGATGGATGGGTGTACAGTAGTGATGGAAGTACAGTATGGCTGTATAGACATTATGGATACTGGATGGATGGATTGACAGTATGGATGTATAGTATGAAGGGATGGATGCACAGTAGGGATGGATGGATGGATGGATGAACTATAAGGATGGATATACAGTATGGAGGGATGAATGGATGGATGGATGTACAGAATAAAGGGATGTACAGTATTTATGGATGGATGTGCAGTATGGATGTATTGGTGGACGAATGTACAGAAAGGATGTACAGAATGGAGGGATGGATGCATAGTACTGTATATATGGATAGACATTATGGATACTGGATGGATGGATTGACAGTATGGATGTAGATTATGGATGGATGGATAGATGTACAGTATGGAGGGATGGATGGGGTACAGTAAGGATGGATGTACAGTATGAATGGATGGACATTATGGATACTAGATGGATGGATTGACAGTATGGATGTATAGCATGAAGGGATGGATGGATGTACAGTATGGAGGAATGGATGGATGAACAATAAGTATGGATGTACAGTATGGAGGGATGAAATGAGGGATGGATGGAGAGATGTGCAGTATGTATGGATGGATGTGCAGCATGGATGTATTGGGTGGATGGATGTACAGTAAGGATGTACAGTATGGAAGGCTGGATACACAGTATGGATGGATGGACAATATGGATACTGGATGGATGGATTGAAAGTATGGATATAGCATATGGAGTGATGGATGATGTATAATATGGAAGGATGGATGGGTGTACAGTAAGATTGGATGTACAGTATAGATGGAAGGACGGTATGGATTTACTGGATGATGGACTGACAGTATGGATGTACAATATAAAGGGATGGATCGATGTACAGTATAAAGTGATGTACAGTATGGAGAGATGGATGGATGTACAGTAAGGATGGATGTACAGTATGGATGAAAGGACAGTATGGATTTACTGGATGGATGAATTGATAGTATGCATGTACTATATATAGAGATGAAATTGATGACCAGTGTAAAGTGGCCTACAGTATGGATGGATGAATTATGGATACTGGATGGATTGATTGGCAGTATGGATGTAGAGTATGAAGAGATGGATGGATGTACAGAATGGAATGATGGATAGATGTACAGTATGGATGGATAGATGGATAGATTTACAGTGTGGAGGGATGGATGTATGAATGTACAGAATGGAGAAATGTACAGTACTGATGGATGGATGTACAGTATGGATGTACAGTATGGAGGGATGGATGGATGTACAGATTGGAAAGACGGATAGATGTACAGTATGGAGGGGATGGATGGATGTACAGAATGGAGAAATGCACAGTATGGATGGATGCATGTACAGTATGGATATACAGTAAGGATGTACAGTATGGAGGGATGGATGGATGTACATTATAGAGGGATGTACAGTAAGGAAGGATGTACATTATGGATACAATGGATGGATGGACAGTATGGATGTAGAGTTTGGAAGAATTGATGGATGGATTTACAGTATGGAGGGATGTATATTATGGATTGATCTACAGTATGGATCTATAGAAAGTATGGATGTGCTGGATGGATGGATTGACAGTATGGATGTACATTTTGAAGGGGATGTACAGTATGAATGGATGGATGAATGGATGTACAGTAAAGATGAATGGACAATCTGAATTGATTGTTGGATGGATAGATGTACAGTATGGATCCATGGAGGGATGGATGGATGATGGTCAGTATGGATGTACTGGATGGATGGATTGACAGTATTGATGTACAGTATGGAGGGATGGATGTATGGTATGAAGGGATGATTATGGATGGATGGATGTACGTATGGATGGATGGATGGACAGTATGGATGTACTGGATGGATGGATTTACAGTATGTACAGTATGGAGAGATGAACGGATGTACAGTAAGAATGGGTGGACAATATGGATGTACTAGATATATGTACAGTATAGATGAACTGACGAAGGGATGGATAGATTTACAGTATGGATGTATGGAAGGAAGGATGGATGAACAGTATAGATGGATGTTTGTATGTGTAGATGGACAGACCGTGCAACAATGATGAAAATTGTTGAATTACACTTTTAAATATAAGTACTGTGTCTGAGTTCACTCTGATATCAAAATGTACATGAATGTAAAAGAAATAAATGAGTTAGATAAATTAAAACGTGTTTTGTTAAATGTTTAATATCTTACTAAGTGTGAATGTGTATTGTGTACATAAAGAGACCAAGGGCAGGTTGTGGACCCTGTTTTGTTTTCAGAGAGTGTAATATAATTTTTAATAGAGCCAGTACAAACATTACTGCCACTCATAAAGGACAGCTACTGTAGGTGACAAGATCAATCCTCCATAAGCCAGACCAATGCATTTAACAATGTCCATATGCTTCGAAGGGATGCTGCTTCTGAAATGAGACTATATAGTCATTCATTCATTCATTCACTCTGTAAACTGAATCACTTTACTAATGGATCGCTGAATCATTGCTTTACCCAATTCAAAATGTGAATTTTTTCACAAAAGAAACACCGCTGTGTATTAATATTGGATATGCACAAAACGTCTACCGTGGCTTTATATGCAATATTTCACTATTAAGTCATGAAACATACAACATTGTGTCTCAAACATAACTCATTTATTGAACACAGTTATTGAAAAATCTACTTGTCATATACACTATTATTATATGCTATTCAGTATAAACACAGCATTCCAATATTGAACTGATTGAACTGTATTGCTTGTGTTATATACTGCTTATACAATATAAATGTACAGGATAAAAAAATAAAAGGAAGGAAGTGGCATTTACGGTCCATAATCTTACATTAGACATAAAGTTGAAGTCAAAACAGTTAGCCTGTTCAATTGTAATTCTTCAATAAAAATTCAAAATAGTTAGCCTGTTCAATTGTAATTCTTTAAAATATATTTCCTGTTGTGGAATAAGTGCTGTTAAAGGTAGAAAATATATTTTCAACACATTTCTAAACAAAAATAGCTGCTGTTTTTTTTGCCTTTGTTTTTGTTTTGTTTTTTTTTTTGTAGCCAATTTAAACATTAAGGGCCCTATCATACACCCAGCGCAAGGCGCGGCGCAAATGTTGTTTGCTAGTTTCAGCTTGACGCAAGTGTCGTTTTGACGTTAAGCGCCACGCTGTTTAAATAGCAAATGCATTTGCGCTCATATGTGCACCCATCGGCGTTCTGGTCTAAAAAATGAGGTGTGTTAAGGCGCATTGCTGGCGCGTTGCTATTTTGAGGAACTAAAATAGACTGTTCAATAGACCAGCTAAGAGGAGGTCTAAAGTCCAGCGCAGAGCACGTTAGATGTGTGCCTTGCTTAAACATTGCTTAATACACACAGGATGTACAGCAATATGCAAAATATTTACAAATGAAAAAGAATTAAAGGATTAAAATATTACAAAAATTATTACTTTCTACATAAGTATAAAAACCACTTTATGCATTCTTCATCTCGGGGTAGGGGGGGAGGGGGGGCTTTTTCAGTTTATTCATGACAATTTGCTTTTGTATAATGTTATTATTAGTAGTAGTAGTATTTATTATATGCATATTTATATTTGTTTTATTAAAAACAAGCTTAGATTTACAGTCAGGTTTTAGACCATTTGAGGCATAGCATGTGTATTTGGATATAACTCAGTTTTTTGACCACACTTCGTTATTATTGTTCATTTATTAGTTTGCTGGAAATTAGAACTGAATTTAGAAATAGTTTTAAAACAAATCTTTTCGCTTAACAAACGAAATTAATTATGTATAGGCTAATGGATGTCTGTGCATACAACGCCTTTCCTTATCCACGGAAGAGAGTGAAAGTGAAAGTAAAGAATGAGGAGGCTCATCTCTCATTCTCACGCTGCAGATGGTCTGTTTAACTGTTTTCTCACTAGTGAAGCGTTCAGTTATTTCACTTACAAAATATGCCATGTAAACAGCAAATGCGCTATGGCGTGATACAGCTGACTCTTAAAGGGAATGGGAGATGAGACTCTGATTGGTTTATTCTCAAAACACTCCCGTAACTCATTAAGAGAATAACTCAACCCTGTTAGACCATGCGCCGTGACGCAAAGCAGATTTTCTGTCCTTTATATAGGAAAAGTGGATTCTGACACGCCCTTAATGCTTTTGCATCCTGTGCTTTGGACTTTGCGCCTAGATCGTTAAAATAGGGCCCTAAATCTTAAGGTGGCTAATAATAGTGAAAAAGTTTAAAAATGCTTTTATTCCAGCAGAACTAAAAGCAAAGAAAAAAAAGCAATTTCTCCAGAAGAAAAAATATATGTAGGAAATGCTGTGAAAATTTCCTTGCTCCATTAAACATCACTTTCACAGGAGAGCTAATACTTTTGGAACATAGGCTCATTCTGAAAAGATACCCGTGTATACATTTTTGAAAATCGCAAATTATGTAGCCAGAAGTACGTATGGCTGCATTTCGTCTTTAAAATGAACGTTGTGGGGTGGTATGATGCCATTCCTTTTTTTCGTGCTTACCAACTAACTGCTTACCTCCGTATGGACAACTTTCCCACTGTTACCAGTTTGTCCGGTAGCTCGCCAAGTACGTTGGCAGACTTGAGATGCAGTGAGGAGTTGACCATGACGACGAGGTTCGAGTCCGGTGAAGAATGGTTCCAGAAAGCCCGTAAGACAAAAACAGAAGCCAAAAAATTAAATAAACAAGTAAATAACAGGGTGAGAATGTGGTAAAAGCTGAAAACGTAGTAAAAATCCTTTTTTAAAACTGTCGGTTGGGTTTAGGGAAGTGGGTAGGTGGGTCAATAGGTGCTTCTGAAAACACTATTGGTTGGGTTTAGGGAAAGAGAAGTGTGGGTCAGACGATCGGTCAGTCAGTCAGTCGACAGTGGCCTCAATTATCATGAGAACAACAGGCACGAATGGCACTCGCCAGAGAAATTTGAGATCTGAAAAAGCGTACACAGCAGCCTCTGGTGGATTCGCGAAAACAAAAACTGCAAAAAACATACCTCCTGGGATGTATTTGGTGATCTCCAGATATGTATATAGCGGTGCGTTTTCAGAATGAGCTTGAGTTGTAATTTTGCCCTCAACTGTACACCAGCAAATTCATCCGAGTAAAATTTACTGAGTTTAGATAGTATTTGGTCCTTCTCTAAATTGAGTTAAAGTTACTCAAGTTAATGTGATTTAATTAGGTGATGATTGAGCACTGATGATGAACACCTGCTGTTAATAAGCAGAAACACAAAACAGAAACACAAAACTACATCTGATTTCAGTCACAGCCTTAGATGAAATCAGCTGAAATATAATACATTGCATCTTTCAAAATCTCAGCAGAGGATCACTAAGCAACTCCACAAACAGCAGCTTTACGTTTTACCAACCCGTTTGCCCTTATTTAAAGCAGCACCAAATACTCTCTAAGCCGATTACTTAATTTTACTCATAGGATTTTGCTGTGTAGCTGCAATTTAACTAAAGTAGTTGTTAAATTTTGTTTAACTTTAATAATTAAAAAAGATATTCTGCTTTTTGAATTAAGTTATTAAGATATTATTGAGATTAAATGACATCCAGAGACACTTTATTTGAAAAGATTTGACGTCGCATTCCTGGTTAATTATTTTTTTTGCTCTTTGGTTCAATATATTTGCCTAAAATAAGTTGAAATAATGCAATTCAAACGAGTAGAATGTGTGTCATAATCTGAGTTGGGTGTAAGGCGTTCCATAGTAACGCGTTACTGTATTCAAATGACATTTTTGGGGTACGCAGTAATGTAGCGAATTACATTTTAAATTTGTGTAATTTGATTACAGTTACTAAAGTCAGTAGCTATGTTTCCATCCAAAAATCCGAATTAACTTAATGCGCAAAACTGGAATATCGCATAAAAGATTTGCGAATAAAGCAGCGTTTCCATCCAACAAGTCAAAGCAAACAAAATCGTCACTTTCTGATTAACTGGCGACAAATATCAACAGCAAAAATGGAATTTGCAGCGGTGGGAGAAGCTGCATGAATCGTTTCTTTCTTCATTTAATAAATTACTTACACCTCAAAAGACAATCCTGACACGCAGTGAATGCGTGGTAGCTTTCGAAGGCGTGAGATGAGGAGCACAGACACTCTTAATTCTAGAGATAATTAATAATATAATAACACAAATAGTGAAACGGTTAAGGCGTTTTAGAATGCCAAAAACAAAAATTCAGATGTTTTACAATGTGCTTAGCCTGCTGGTTTATCCATTCTCACATATTTTAATCATCACATGATCTCTTATAACAAAATCACATGACTTTTTTAATGTGCATACTGGAATTTGTTAGGTAAAAGTGTTTCCATTGCAGTTTATGCACATCTTTTCTAATGAGTTTATCCTACTCAGTTATGCGCATATATTTTTTTATGCGCATTTTCTAAATGTATGCACATATTGGCATTTCCATCAACCAGTTTTTTATACGCATATCCAAAATGCACATAAAAATAGGTGGATGGAAACGTAGCTACTGTAATTGCGCTACTTATGTTACAAATAGTTTTTAGAAGAAAAAAATTCATTCATTCATTCATTTTCTTGTCGGCTTTGTCCCTTGCGGGGTCGCCACAGTGGAATGAACCACCAACTTATCCAGCACGATTTTACGCAGCGGATGCCCTTCCAGCCGCAACCCATCTCTAGGAATTTCCACACACACACATTCACACATACACTACGGACAATTTAGCTTACCCAATTCACCTGTACCGCATGTCTTTGGACTGTGGGGGAAACCGGAGCACACGGAGGAAACCCACGCGAACGCAGGGAGAACATGCAAACTCCACACAGAAACGCCAACTGACCCAGCCCAGCCGAGGTTCGAACCTAGAAGAAAAAAATGCTTCTTTTAAATAATGTTTTTGTTGCACCATCAGTTAATAGGCATGTGCTTTTAAATTGCTAAAGAACGCGAGCTGAAATGGTTGCTGACAAGAGTGGTTGCTCCTTCAAGTGGAAATACAAACATTACTTTGATTTTATTGAGCGTAAAAACAAAAATATCACCAGCAACTCGTTCAAGCACCTGAATAGAAAGCATACTACTGTATGACAACTGGTCGCCAAAGAGGATACTGGCGCCCAAAAACAAGGTGGTTCAACTCAGCTTAAACAGGCTTAATAAAATTTTTGTGTAGGATTGAAGGTTAAGGTATCTTCTCAATGTGAAGAGAACCGTAGCTACTTATGGGACCATTCACATAGCGTGTCTTTTGCACGCACAAGTTGGAGGCGCGCTCACATTTTCCAGGCAAACCAGTTGAAAACAGTGAGTCACGTGACAAGAACTGACCGATCAGCTTCATGCTTTTTATGGAATATACACATTTCGACAGACTAATTACCTCAGACAAACACAGAACACCCAAATACTGCAGTGCTTTTGCATACAATGGATATCAATGGTTACAGGTTTCCAGTTTTCTTCTAAATGTCATCTTTTGTGTTTAAAAAAAAAAAAAACACACAAACAGGCTTGGAAAAAGTGAATGATTGAAATTTTGGGTGAACTCTTTAAATCTTTTGAATATGTCAAGCTGCTGTGATCAACCCATTGTAATGTATTTCAGTAAATATTATATTACTGAAAGAGCTGCAGTTTATTTTGTATTTTTATAGGTATATTTTAAATGTTTTAAAAGTAACTTCAAAGTAAAGTAATTAGTAATCTGATTAGTTTTTATATGAAGTAATTAGTAGTGTAATCAGATTACAATTTTCCAGCAGTAGTCAGTAATTTGTAATCTATTACTTTTTTAAAGTAACTTACCCAACACTGGTCATAATTAAGTGCTGTTTATTTATAAACTAATTTCGAGAGTATCACGTGCTTATGATCAAGACGACTGGCACCTCATTAGCTCCGTAATCTGCTCTATTAGATGATTACGGACACATTATAAATAACCAGAGCTTTTCACTCCAGTTATCTTTGTTTTGAACGACACGGCGGCCCAGTGTCTAGCACTGTTGCCTCACAGCAAGAACGCTGCCGGTTCAACCCTCTATCGGGCCGGTTAGCGTTTCTGTGCAGAGTTGCATGTCTCCCTTTGTTCGCGTGGGTTCCCCGGTTTCCTCCCACCGTCCAAAACATACACCATAGCCAGTCGATTAAACCAAATTATCACCCAAGACAACCTTGGTTTATACTTCTCACACGGCGACAAGCAGGGGAGTTCTCGAGACCTTCCTGAGCTCGAACTCCCCTCTCGCCTTTCTAACGGGAGGGAGCCATGGGCTCGAGAATATTACAAGCTCAGGGCTCTCTCCCGGGACAGCATGCCAATTACGCTTTATTGATCATCAGCTAAGTGTGAACTCTTGAAATGAACTTACAACAACTGTGTCTTTTGTTTTTGAGAGAAAAAGCCATATCAATAATGGTTTTTCCAGTGTTACAGAAAAAAAAACATTTTATTTTTACGCTGACCGAATGTGAAAAATCACATAAATCTGCTAAGAGAGTGTGTGTGAGAGAGAGAAGAACAATGGAACTAAGTCATGATACAGTCCAGACTCCAAACCTGGATCTATGGGAGAACTAAAAGAGAGGTCCAAAATGAACAGCAGCCAAATGCCAAACGCAAGTAAAAATTGGCTTTAATGTGTAAATAAATAAAACTCTCAGTTGGCTGCTAACTTTATTACAAGCTGCAACATAATACAAGCTAAGAATGATTATCTCACTGTGGTTGTTAGACATTACAGCAGCAGTTGAAATCAAAAACATGCTGTCTACTGAGGAAACATTTGTCCCACGTCTTCTAACTTTACCTCACTAGACAATTCACCTAAAGTTTTGTTTTTTAATAGCTGCACACATATGCTGAATATGGTTTGTGTACAGAAATCTTGATGTATTGTGGCACTTCTGATTTATAGCATGCTTTGCGGCTGGACTCAATACAGAGTGAATTTTATTTAATTACTCGCTAGGAATATAAATGTTTGCAAAACTAGATGGGGTATTTATAGTTATTTCGTAGCTCCACATTTCACTGTAATTTTGCATGCTAGGTGTTTGTCGACGCTGTTGTTCAGGTGTATATTCCCAGAAGTGAAGAGCTGGCTTGGTGAAACCATTCATTATTGCTATACCCTCTTGTGTTTTGTTGCTTGTTATTTTTTCACTATGTCTGTGTGACTTTGTAGACTTTGTAGTGTAACTTAAATAAATCTTGAAGACAATTTGTGTCAGATCTGACATTCCCAGCATATCACCAATGTGATGGTTTGAGTGTCATAATGATGTGTGCTGTTATTAAGATATAGTTAAATAACTGCATTTCCATAAGAACAATATATAGAACAAAAATTTGGGTGTTATATTAGACAGCAACTTAACTTTTTGAAAATATTCCATGTAACAACGCCTTCTTTCATCTGAGAAATATCGTTAAATTGCGAAGTATGCTATACATCTCAGATGTAAAAAAGCTAGTTCATGTTTTTATGACTTCTAGGCTGGACTACTGTAATGCTCTGTCCACTGGTTGCCCAGCATTTATTCTATTAATAAATTCAGTAAGTGCAAAATGCAGCTGCCAGAGTTCTTACCAGGTCCAGAAAATATGACCCTATCACCCCAATTTTATTCTCCTTACACTGGCTGCCTGTTAAGTTCCAAATTGATTATAAAATATAGCTTCTTACCTATAAAGCTTTAAATAGTATAGCTTCTGTTTATCTAACCATCCTTCTGTCTCACTACAATCCAACCCACTCTTTAAGATCTCAAAACTCAGGACTTCTGGTAGTACCGAAAATCGTAAAGTCTACTAAAGGAGGTACAGCCTTCTCATTTATGGCACCTAAACGCTGAAATAGCCTTTCCTTATAATGTCCGAGGCTCAGACACACTCTCTCAGTTCAAAACTAGATTAAAGACGTATCTTTTTAGTAAAGCTTACACACTATGCATCACATAACAGTATGATGCATGAGTGTGATCCATGCAGGTGAGTGGGCTTGACAAACCACCTGTAGAACACACTCCTCCTGTCTTAATGCACTAGACATTTTGTTAGGAATACTCATATGCTTTACATGTTTGTTTCTATGTCTGTTTATATAACTGCTATTTTCATTTATAACACTTCATTTTTGCACCTTGTTTAAACGCACTGTGAACAGAAGCTATGCTAATTATTTCTTTATTCTTTATTTCCACATGGGGATACTCACCTTGAGGCCCCAAGAGATTATGTAGCGCCATTGATGTGATCCAAGACCTGTGAAGAAATGATGCCAAGGTATTCATAATCCTGGACTGGGCCATAGCCTGAGCTGATGCTGTGGCGGTCATGGAGGAGCGGAGAGCATGAGACTGATTCCTGAAAGACCACAGTGACAGATGAGTCTTCGCATTGATCCCGTGGGCCAGTCTGATCACCCGCTGGTGACCTACTCACACCTGCAGTTCTCCATGATGGACGCCCAGTGTTCTCCAGCCTCCGGCACCTATACTGCAGCTCTGCACAAGAAGTTTGGCCAGAGGAAAAATGGTCGTGCCCAACTGAGCCTGGTTTCCCTCTAGGTTTTTTTTTTTCCTTCACTTTCGTCAATTGGTGAAGTTTGTTCCTCACCACTGGCTGGCTTGCCACTGGCTTGCTTGGTTTGGGACATGTGGAGCTGTCCATCGATGGATTTGCTTTTCACTGATTGGTAAAATTTAAACCACACTGTACTGAACTTCAACTCTGAAAAGTGGACTGACACAGTTTCAATCTACTAAAACTTGTTGCTAAGCTGCTTTGACACAATCTACATTGTAAAAGTGCTATACAAATAAACATGAATCGAATTGAATTGAATACACGTCTAAAATTGCATGAAAAGTGCATGAAAAGCACAAGGCGCATCGATCCCTTTACCATTTTAAACGCGCTTTGCACTCGTGCTACAGTGGTGTCTGTCAATGTTATGCAACCATCAAGCATTTTCTCAGAGGATGACAAACTGACAAACCATACTGCAGCTCTGATACAAGTTTTATTCACGGAGAAAATTATAAATCACTGCAGGGTTTGGGTGCTCTGTGTTTGTCTCTGGTAATTAGTCTACCAAAATGTGTAAACAGTGGTCTCTCGCTATAATGCGGTTCACCTTTTGCGGCCTTGCAGTTTCGCTGATTTTTTTTTTTTTTTGGTGCAATTTCACATGCTTTTTTTTTACAGCACATTGTGTTCTGCGTTCTGATTGGCTGTAGAGTACAGTAGAGTTCCTGTACAGTACAGAATGCGATCAGCTTGCCAAATTAACACAAATCTTTGATCGCTAGCAGTCTGAGTCCGCAGCAAGACCATTGTAAAGGGGGTCACACACCGGATGTGCCGTGCCACCAGATCCATGGCATAATGGACGATCACCTACACCTCCCCCTACCCTAAACCCAACAGTCACAGGTCCCGTTTACACTAATGCGTTTTCATTTTAAAATGCATACGTTTTGCTATGGTTACGCCATCCGTCCACACTACTCCAGAGTTTTCGAGCCCCGAAAATGGATCGTTTTGGATCGTTTCATTCTAAAACGCTGCTGCTCCGTCTCAGTGTGGATGGGGGAAAACGAAGACATCTGAAAATGGAGGCGTGGCTGCTGAGATTTGCTACCTGATTGGGGCTTTTGGGTCATTGCGTATCCTTCCCTTATCCGTCAAGCCCCCATCACATGACTATAAAGCTACCGGAAGACGGCAGACCAGCCTTCACTGTAAACAACAACATTGACACAGAAATCGCTCGCGTTTATCGTTCAACCAGCGTTTGTTGACTAACAATAACCAAATGCCGAGCGAGACACATGCTTCCTGTTTATACTTGAACGCGCATGCCCAGAGTGCGCGAATGGTCATGTGATATACGTTTTTGGTGGAGTAGTGTGGACGGAGATATGTTTAGAAACGCTAGATGAAACGCTTGTCTGGATGCGGATCGTTTTTGATCTAAAACGCTGTTTCAAAACGAACACAGTAGCATAGGCATTGCCTTAAGGCGGATTTATACTTCTGCGTCAAGCTCACACGTATGCCTCGGCGCAGTCTTTAGGTCGTGGCATAGCCCTCGCCGTTGTTGACGCCGACGCTGACCTGTCAAAAAATGTAACTACACATTGCAGCCATGCATAGCGCAAGCTCTGTGATTGGTCGACTTGGTACCGGTGACGAATGTGGGTGGTGCTGAGAGCCTCGAGCCTGATGGAGCAAGTGTTTACAAGTGTTGAGTCGCGTGAAGGAGCTCTAGATGGTTTAAAGATGATTATTAATTAAAGTTGTTGAACGTCCACAAGTTTCCACCTCTGAATGAGCGAGTTTGAGCTACTTGCAGCATTCAGAAAAAAACTAAATACCCGCAAAGAAACTCAACAATGAGGAACATAAAAACCTACTGCCAGCTAGTGTTTTGGAAGTGTTATTGCAGAGCAACACAGACAGCATACAGAAGTATAAATGCATGACTATGCACAAGGCAGGCACTGCAGGCACCGATCACTCAACGCAAATGTATAACCCGGGCTTTAGTGGGTAGCACAGTGTCCACTACGTGGTGGACCTGGTCCAGTACATCATCGTGATTAGAAACTGCAGCGTGGGCAACTTGGTCTGCAGTGCCCAGCTATGACTCAAGAAACTGTTCATATTTCTGCCGAGCCACAGAGCACCATCTAAATAATTTAATTTTAAATAACATGCGAATGTGCGCATCCAGTGTGAGTTACTTGCAACTGTCATGTGCGCGACACATCTGGTGTGCAACCCTCTTAAGCGTGAAGTCTGCTAGTTTTGTGGATCAGTGACTGCAGAAAAAGAAAATATGCTGGATGCCAACATTATCCGCACAAAAGCTAAAAAGCTTTATGAACCTTTGTTGACAGCGATGAATATTTGCGCCTGACAACAGGTTTTGATCTTTGGTTTCATTTTATAATACTGGACTTATTTTGAAAGTCTGAACTTTGAGAGTGTTTAAACAAGAGAGAAAAGTGTGAAAACGTTAATGCCTGTCTGAGAAGAGTGTATAAAGTGTGTAGTGAGGGGTTTTACAGCCTTAAAACATCTATAATAATTGTAAAAAATAAAGCTGACTACTTCGCGGATTTCATCTATTGTGGGTTATTTTTAGAACGTAACTCCTATGGACAACGAGAGACTACTGTATTCAGCCTATCTCACGAGAAAACCAAACTATTTTACGTTTTGTCAGTTTAGTGGCTAATTTGTACGATTTCGTGTGAGATCAGTCATACAAAAATGTACGAATTTTAAAAAAGGAGTGGCACCCAACCCCACCCTTAAACCCAACCATCATTAGGGGATAAGCAAATCAAACTAAATTGTACAAATGAGATCATATGATTTCATATGAATTAGCCACTACATCAAAAAGTTACGAATTGCCGTGAGATATTGTTGGTATATTCCATACAAAGTATGAAGCTGATTTGTCAGTTCTAGTCACATCACGCGTGGTGTGCTCTGAAAAGTTGAAGACTAGTTAAGACGCACACCTCCATTGAAAAAACAAACTTGTGTGCACTAAAGACGCCATATGTAAACAGTCCCTAAATCAGCACATTAGAAGCATCATTTCTGAAGGATCTGTGACTTAAAAAAAATAAGTTGTTAAATCATTTTAAAATGTCCTTGCTGAATAACAACACTAATTACTGTACATTTAGTTTATCAAAAAGTAATTAAGAATTTAGACAGTATATTTAGAATAAGTGTATTTCAAATATTTTGTTTTATTTTTAAATATTGATAGTGATACATGTTTGGGTCAGGATCGTGTGATGGAAAGATAATGAAATATAAAAGACTGAAGTAACTGGTACTGCAAAATTAAAATGAACTATTGCAGAAATAATTTACATTTTAAAATATATTTCAATATAAAACAGTTTTTTAATAATATTATTGCACAATAAAATAGCATTTCGTGTTTTTTTTTTTTTTACATTGTATTTATTTATTTATTTATTTTTAGCATAACCCCTTTCCCAACAATTTAACATCTTACAGACGAGGAAATAAATAGTAACAATAAAAAAAGATACTATATTTATTTTATATAAAATAAGAAAAATAATACAAAATAAATGAATAAAACAGTACTGCCATCATAAATACTTTTCAGGGCATATATTTGTACATCAAGTTACATTGTATTTACCTCAGATTACAATGATGATAGGTTAAGTAACCTCTAAATGTACATATCTAAATATGTTGTAATACTTTTACACCTCTTCAGAAAAAATATCCGTCTTCATTTGTAGACATGAAGTCATTTTTTTTCATTACATAAACCTGTTTAAGTCTCTGAATCCACTGAGCCACCTTTGTAGAACCTTCTTCCATCCAATCTACTGTTATCCTTTTTTTTAGCAACCAGTAATAATATCTTTAGTACAGATCTTGCTTCTTCATTAAACATT
Source organism: Danio kyathit (assembly GCA_903798195.1). Classification (NCBI taxonomy): domain Eukaryota; kingdom Metazoa; phylum Chordata; class Actinopteri; order Cypriniformes; family Danionidae; genus Danio; species Danio kyathit. Next base: position 25,304,039 of record LR812537.1, on the reverse strand, counting down.
TCTTTGGACAGTGCTCCCAATAAGCACACAACTGGGTCGAGGGGTATTTTTATATCTAATATTAAGAGACAACAATAAAAAATAAAATAATTATATTGAATATTAAATGCATTGAATATTATTCTGACCCCTGTGACGCTCCAAGGAGAGACGAGTCTTCGCTGAGGTCCAGCTTCATGCGCCTAGACTGCAGCTCTGCACAAGACGTTTGGCCACAGGAGAAATGGTCGTGCCCAACTGAGCCTGGTTTCTCTCGAGGTTTTTTAAATCTTCACTTTCGCCAATTGGTGAAGTTTTTTACTCGCCGCTGTCGCCACTGGCTTGCATGGTTCGGGATCTGTAGAGCTGCGCATCGATGGATTTACTCTTCAGTGTTTGGACTCTTAGTAGTGATTATTAACCCACACTGAACTGAGCTAAACTGAACTGAACTTAATCTCTGAAAACTGAACTGACACTGTTTCAATTCACTATAATCTTCCATGTGAAGCTGCTTTGACACAATCTACATTGTATAAGCGCTATACAAATAAAGATGAATTGAATTGAAAGAAAGATGAATTATTATTATTATTATTATTATTATTATATTTTTTTTTCTCAATTTACCCAACATTGATAGGGGAAGCTTCTTTATTTAAATAAAATAAATAAAACATTTACTATAGCACCTAAAGAAAAAAAAAGAAAAAAAAAAAAGTTTCAAACAAGTTATCTATATCTATTTAGTTTCTCTGTGGTCAGGATTCAGCCTCTTTCATGTTATCAGGTCAGTGGGGACGGTGAAGCTTCAGCCAGGTGCTTATTGCTTTATATCTGATGGAACGACAGAAGTCACTACTCCATCTTGGACTAATTGAGTCTCTCTGACAGTGTAATCTGAACGACTCTCACCCAAGACAAACACACGGGCTAATTAACAGAGGCTCCATTAGGATAGAATGAAAAAAAGTAGAGAATAGAACAGCACTGAATGAGATCCCTTTAGTGATTAACAAACAGGGCAATTCAGCACAAGCTGTGAAAGCCAGCACATACTAAATAGGACACAAGACGACTACGAAGTTTAGGACTTTGGTGAGATTTGCTCATTTAAAGAGGATTTACGCTGCATTATAGACTGATGTGAGATATTTCAACTTCTTAACTATTGCCGACCACAGATATGGTCTGAGGTACTTGGAAAATATTTATAAGAAAGCAAAATAATAATTGAAAGTATTACACCTGTCCTAAATAAACATCCAGGTTTTTGTTCAGTGAATCATTCAACTTTGAAAATCAGATTTTGATAAATGTATATTTAAACATAACAGGTGATGTGACCTAATTTATATATTTGAATATACAACCCAATATATATGCTGAATACAGTATATACCTACACAGAGGAAAGATCTGACACTGCATTCACATTGTATGGTTAGTGTCAAGCCATTCATTAGTCTGGTTGCTTGAAGAGAAAGAGTTCAAATTTGCGGAAAATGCTTAAGAATCTGTAACTATAGCAGAGAATGAACAAACAAACAAACAAACAAACAAACAAACAAACAAATAAATAAATAAATAAATAAATAAAATAAAATAAAAATATACAAAATATATATTGCTCCCATTTTTTGCTTTGCAGAGACTGAATATTTATTTATTTATTTATTTAAAATGTTTGCATAAAGCTGAGGGAGAACTGAGGACGGCACCAGCTATATCATATATTCAATTTGCTTACAAACATTGTAATAAATAAATAAATAAATAAAAATCTACAAAATATATATTGCTTCCATTTTTTGGTTGGCAGAGACTGAATATTTATTGATTGATTCTTTTATTGATTGATTTATTTTATTTATTTATTTATAAAAAAAAATGTTAGCGGCAACGCAGTGGCGCAGTAGGTAGTGCTGTCACCTCACAGCAAGAAGGTTGCTGGTTCGAGCCTCGGCTGGGTCGGTTGGCGTTTCTGTGTGGAGTTTGCATGTTCTACATGCGTTCGCGTGGGTTTCCTCCAGGTGCTCCGGTTTCCCCCACAGTCCAAAGACATGCAGTACATGTGAATTGGGTAGGTTAAATTGTCCGTAGTGTTTGAGTGTGAATGAGTGTGAGTGGATGTTTCTCAGAGATGGGTTGTGGCTGGAAGGCTGGAAGAGCATCCGCTGCATAAAAACGTGCTGGATAAGTTGGCGGTTCATTAATAAAAGGACTAAGCCGAAAAGAAAATGAATGAATGAATGAATGAAAAGGTTAGCATCGTGCTGAGGGAGAACTGATGATGGCACCAGCTAAATTATATTCAATTTGCTTACAAACATTGTAAAAAAAATAAATAAATATAAATAAATAAATAAATAAATAAATAAATGGATAAATGGATGGATGGATATTGAAAGAAAGAAAGAAAGAAAGAAAGAAAGAAAGAAAGAAAGAAAGAAAGAAAGAAAGAAAGAAAGAAAGAAAGAAAGAAAGAAAGAAATTCAAAATGTATATTGCTCCCATTTTTTGGTTCGCAGAAACTGAATATTTATTTATTTATTTATTTATTTATTTATTTATTTATTTATTTATTTATATGTTTGCATAGAGTTAAGCGAGAACTGATGATGGCACCAGCTAAATTACATATTCAATTTGCTTACAAACTTTGTAAAAAAAAATAATAATAAAAAAAAAAATAAAAAAAAAAAAAAAAAATAATAAATAAATAAATAAATAAATAAATAAATAAATAAATAAATAAATAAATAAATAAATAAATAAATAAAAATACAATCAAATAAAAATATACAAAATATACATTGCTTCCATTTTTTTGTTTGCGGAGACTGAATATTTATTTATTTGTTTGTTTGTTTATTTAATTCTTATTTATTTATTTAAATGTTTGCATAGAGCTGAGGGAGAACTGATGATAGCATGGTTTGATCTTTGGATACCAGCTAAATCATATTTGTAAGTTGCTTACAAACACTGTAAATAAATAAATAAATAAATAAATAATAAATAAATAAATAAATTAATTAATTAATAAATATTGTTTCATACTTTGTTTTAGTTCAAATCAAATTAACTTTCCAAGTCAATCTCAATCAAGCTGACTATTAAGTTAAACTTTGTATAAATAAAGAGAATGTAGTTGAAACCTCAACCTTAACTTATTTAAATTATTAATTAATTTAAATTTATTGAGCATTTATTTTATCGTAACTATTTATCATATCATTTTGATTCTGTTATTGCACATTTCCAACAGGAAAGTTTATTTTGTATAGTACCTTTTTGTGCATGCTAGATATTTCTGGGTAGCACATTGGTAATTCAAATGAAAATGCTTTTAAACTTCCCATTCAGTTCCTAAATTATTATGATTAAACTGAACTGAATTAAACAAAACTGAATTAAACAAAAGAAACACGTTTTAAAGTTTAAATGTGGGCTTGACAAAGATTGCTGAATTCCCTTCAATTGATATTCAGTAAATACTGTAATTCCTGGTCACCCTACAAAAAAAAACTCAACATTAAAGGGTCCCACACGGAATCTGTGCCCGCAGAAATTCCACCACATATCTTTTAAGTAGATATGTGGTAGATATATTATATGTGAAAATTGCTTTGTTTACCAAATTAATATATCTAATATTATTTGCATTGTAAACATTAAATAAAAGTAATTATTTTTTTATTTTTTATTTAACATATTAAGTTTTTAGTTACGGTACTCCCAAAATCATTCCACATAAATCCGCAGGTTTTTTACAATGTTCTGCACAGAAATAGCAAAAATAAGTCTGCAGATTCTGTCCCTAGTTATATTATATTATATTATATTATATTATATATATTATATTATATTATATTATATTATATTATATTATATTATATTATATTATATTATATTATATTATATTATATTATATTATATTATATTGTGTATTATGTTCTTCGCATGTTGGGTTGGGTTGCCCCCACAATCCAAAGACATGCTATAAGTAAATTGAATAAGCTAAATTGGCTGTAGTGTATGAGTGTGTCTGTGAATGTGAGAGTGTATGGGTGTTTCCCAGTACTGGGTTGCAGCTCGAAGGGCATCCTCTGCATAAAACATATGCTGGAATAATTGGTGATTCATTCCGCAGTGGCGACCTCTGAAATAGAGACTAAGCCAAAGGAAAATGAATGAATATTGTATTATATATTTTATACAGTTAAAGTCAGAATTATTAGTCCCTCTTTGAATTATTTTTTCTCTTTTGAATATTTCCCAAATTATGTTTACCAGAGCAAGGAAATTTTCACAGTATGTCTGATAAGATTTTTTCCTCTAGAGAAAGTCTTATTTGTTTTATATTTGTTTTATTTCGGATAAGAATAAAAACAGTTTTTAATTTTTTAAAAAACATTTTAAGGTCAAAATTATTAGCCCCTTTAAGCTATATATTTTTTTGATAGTCTACAGAACAAACCATTGATATACAATAACTTGCCTAATTACCCTAACCTGCCTAGTTAAGCTAATTAACCTAGTTAAGCTTTTAAATGTCACTTCAAGCTGTATAGAAGTGTCTTGAAAAATATCTAGTAAAATATTATTTACTGTCATCATGGCAAAGATAAAATAATTCAGCCATTATAAATTAGTTATTAAAACTATTATGTTTAGAAATGTTTTGAAAAAAATCTTCTCTCTGTTAAACAGAAATTGGAGAAAAAATAAAGATGGGGGCTAATAATTGAGGGGGGCTAATAATTCTGACTTCAACTGTATATACAAATTTCTTTTAAATTCCCACTTGATCATTAAAAGAAAGCTTATCTTCAATCGTAAAGAGCTGAAATGGTGTTCAGTTTCACTTGTCTAAGTCCTTACATATTGTAAATAACCCAGTATTATCCTTGTTTTAAGATTCTAAGAGGGTTTTGTTTCCTAGCAAAAGCGTATCAGCTTTCTAGTCATCAGTTATATTGATTCATTTCTTGGTCAGCTCTCAGGTACCCAGAGGAAGATACTCACCCTAGACGCCTACTTAACCAGTCTCGAAGCCCTTTTTCCAGAAGCCCCAGTAAGACTTAAACAGGTCAGTTTCCCGTGACAGCTCTGTCCAAAGCTTGATTTAAAACGGTCACTTTAGGCAGGAACGCGTTCTGACGTTGTCTGCTTAAACCCTGAGAGCACCTGGCAGGAAAGCGGCAGCAAATAAACCTTTTCCCTTTAAAATGTAAACGCCATCATGTCAGCTGAGGTTGCGCAGTTTTCCTCACAATAAAAAGTGATTTATTCAGTGTTGGGTGGCTGTCAGCGTGTTTCTCCAGGCCTTCGCCGACTCTAATTTATACTTAAATTGCCTTCGAGGAGATGCGCGGAAACAAGCTGAGAGTCTAGGGGTGTGTGACTGCACCCCCCCTTTGACTCGTCCACCCGAGCCCCTCCGGACACACCCCACCCATTTGCCCCTGCCCTCTGCCTGTCTCGGAGGTGAAGAGCTGGAAGAAGGCGTCGTAATGGTCTCATCTCCTAATGCCATTACCATCACTCTGAGGTTAAAGAGATCACTCCCAGGATCAATGACGAGCTGAAGACGCCAGCAGACACCAGTCACAGAGTGCCGAATTAATGCTTTGCCTCCTAATTGATCGAAAAGTGTTGCCAGAAGGTTCAAAGGTATTAAAAAAATGACTGTTTTGCTAATTTACAGGCGCTGTCAACCGGAGAGAGAACGGAGGGAGTGGAATGGCGGTGTCTGGGTAATGGGCTAAGGGCAGACTTACGTAGCATGCTAACAGCCCGCTGTTGACTAAATGGCTGCTTTTCTGTGTACAGGTCATGAGTCTGTAATTTATGACTTCAATTTTGAAGGTTTCTTCTTCTTTCTGGATATGGAGGGTCTTAATGACTCGCAGTGGCTGCTGTGAAATGCACGAACTTTAACCCTGAGGTAAAGCACCTTCTCGAGTGGAAGAGAAGCCTGGAAATGCTAACAAGTTGTTTGAGGGTCTTTACAGTATAGTCTTGTTTACATCAATGACGCTGCACTGATTTGGGTTTAAAGCATAATTAAAGAATAAAAGAACTCGTGTTACAAATTCAGACACATTGTTAGCTCAAAATGAAGGGAAATGTGCAATTGTGCTATTGGATATGGACAAAGTCCCTTTAAGGCAAGCCATTTCACTCGGCGGCCATCTTAGAAACACCTCTCGGGCTGTATGCTTGGGCATTCTGTCTGAATTTGGAAACATCAAATTCTCCAAAACTGTTATCCAGGCTTATATGATTACATTACATATTTGGAATCATCAATGAAATTAAACTACAACTGTCTCAAAAACTTCGTTTCTACACGTTCGAATCAAACAAAATAATCTACATTTTTTCAGGTTGCCTGAGCTAATGCGCATGCGCATTCGAAAGGAATGAGATCACGACACCAACCTAATTTATGGACGTGTTATACACATTATCATGCTCTGAATAATGCTTCGTGAGATCGCCCTGGGGGCTGTTTCATAAAAGTGGTTAAGAAAAGTGGAGATTAAAGTCAAAAACCTGACTTCAATGAGCCGAACTAAACGTCCACGCTTAAATTGGTTCCATAACAGCAAGTTGAAGATCATTTGATCTAACTAATCTGAGTTCAGTTTAAATAATCTACATAACTGCTCATGTACCTTACTGTCGCGAAACCCTGAAGGTCGAGCATAGATGCGTTAATTATGTTGTGTGCTACCTGCTACCATGGCAATACAAGAACTGAAAGAGCTCAGAAATGAGACACAGCTGTTCACAGTGAGTGAGCAGCGTTGGTTTTAAACATATAGGCCCAGTTTCACAAACAGGGTTTAGCTTAAGCCAGGACTAGACCTTAGTTAAATTAGGCTATTTAAGCCACATTTATAAAAACAGCCTTAGAAAAATACATTACTGGTGTGCACCTGTAAACAAAAAAAAATGACACTGACATATTTTAAGACATCTCACTGCAAGTTATTTTCAGTTGAGACAGCTCAAACATGCAATTTAATCCAAGACTAGCCTTAAACCTTGTTTGTGAAACCGGGGGATAATAATTTAAACATAATAATCAAAAACTACAGCTTGCAACAAAGCAAGAGAGAGGCTGACATGAAATTGCAGATCGTCTCAATTAAACAATAGACCATTATCTAGGCCTATTAACATTAAATTCAATGTTTGTCGCAATACATTAAATTGTGCTTGACTGCACGCGCGTGCGAGAGAGAGAGAGCTAGAGAGAATGTGCGCTTACTGCCAATTGTTGCTTGCAAGGAAAAGTTTTATTGCATTGCAGGCTCACTGTAACATACAAAATGTGCTTAACTTCAGCACATTATGTTTAAAATAAAGGCAAGAGCCATGCACACACAAGCGGTGGGGCTTTTAATTCGCTGCCGAAACCGCTCCAGAATGCTGCTTTCCCTTTGACACGTGTGTTTCCCGCGCCCCGTGGGAAAATATCTTCATATTAAAGTGAGGCTACTGCTCAGCCTGGATCCACCACCTGATAATTCCACTCAGGGTTTGCAGCTTTAAAGTCATTCTTTAAAAAATATAGCCTACTTCTTTATAACAAAGTAGCAAAATTTGGAACTAATCTAAAAACAAATAAACTGAAGATCACAGTCCAAAAATAAGTACACCAAAAATTAATATGATGAGGGAAAATAAGTAAAATTTTAATAAACAGGAAAAAAAAATCAACATAAACATAAAAAAAAGTTTAAATGTTGTAGTTTGTATTTGTTTTGTTTGCAATAACTTTTTTTAAATTTAAATGTATATATAGTTATTTTCTTAAAGATGTTTAGTATGTGTATATATATATATATATATATATATATCAAATCAAATCAAATCACTTTTATTGTCACATCATCAGCAGCATGTGTGCTATGATGAGTGAAAAGCTTAGGTGCTGGCTCCAGACAGTGCAAAATACAGACAGTGTAAATACAACGACAGTGTAAAATACAGACAGTGCAAAATACAGACAGTGCAAAATACAGACAGTGCAAAATACAGACAGTGCAAAATACAGACAGTGCAAGATACAGACAGTGTAAAATACAGACAGTGTAAAATACAGACAGTGCAAAATACAGACAGTGCAAAATACAGACAGTGCAAAATACAGACAGTGCAAAATACAGACAGTGCAAAATACAGACAGTGCAAAATACAGACAGTGCAAAATACAGACAGTGCAAGATACAGACAGTGTAAAATACAGACAGTGCAAAATACAGACAGTGTAAAATACAGACAGTGCAAAATACAGACAGTGCAAAATACAGACAGTGCAAAATACAGACAGTGCAAAATACAGACAGTGTAAAAATACAGACAGTGCAAGATACAGACAGTGCAAGATACAGACAGTGCAGTATACAACAACATACTCACAAAAAACAAGACAATGTAAAATTGGCAATGTCGACAGCGATACGTAGGCAGAATTGTTTTAAGTATGGATTTGTTAAAGTGCAGTGCATGCTACATCTTGATGGTGTGCAGTGCGGGGTATGGAAGAGTTTGTGTGGGGTGTGTTAAGTGTTCATCAGCCTGATAGTCTGAGGGAAGAAACTTTCCTTCAGTCGCTGGTGCGTGACCGGATGCTGCGGAACCGTCTGCCTGAGGGTAGCAGAGGGAAAAGTCTATGGCTTGGGTATATATATATTTACTATTAGTGACTTAAGTTTTAATCACAATTAAGAGGATAAGTGAAATAAAATGGCATCAAATTACGGCAGCCGAATGTTAACATTACTTTCCCTAGTTTCCCAGCAAAGTTGCCATAGTAACCGAGTTTGAACTATCGTAAATTTGATTTATGAAACAGAGGCCCCCATTAATAAACCTGACTTACCAAAATAAGCCTGGCTTATTCTCTAAGCTTGGTTTATGGAATAGCCCCCTAGTCTTTAAAATTAATTCATAACTTGGTCTTGATGGCGAATCTCCTCCGGAAATGACAGTGACTCTTTGTTTACAAGTTTGTGGGGGTTTGAGTAGTTGCTGTCATGTGATGTGCATTTGACAGGACAGATTGTACCTCGAGTTCGTTTCATACATATTACAAAACCAAAAAAGCTTTTGTTTTCAAGTCTATGTGGTTCATTAAAGTACAGCTTTTTAAGCTTTATTTGGATATATTTCTGATGTCTGTGAAGCAAGAATTTGCTGAAATTCCGATGCGTTTGTTGACCACAGAAACTGTCGTAAAAGCACACATCAGGTCTAAGCTTCTCCCCTGAAGAAACATCAGTCTATTGTGATCGATGATTGGCTCCTGTACTAGTAGGCGGGGCTTCATTTACCATATTGACCATTTTCCCCTTTTAAAATTTTATGAGCGACATGTCTTGTGTATTCTAGTCTTTGATATGTAGTAAACAAATCATCACTGCTTTGTAGTTTCTGACACTAAGGCATTAGCAGCAGATTATTCAAATCCTGTAGATTACAAGGTGGAGACACAATGGAGGAACTTGAAGGTCCAGCACATGCAGGACATCTGGGGAATTTGGAGGTAACCCTGTGAGAATTGCTCATAAAACTGTTCTAAGAATTGACTTATAAATTGAGTAAAAAAAAAGGTTACTTATGCATCTCAGTCATAATTTAAGTGAGGTGTAGGAGTAAATCTTTGGATTTTGAATGTAGTAATGCAACAATTATAGATTTTGGTTGTACAATTATAGTCTAAAGAATAATCAAGGTCCATGGTTATCACGATTATTATGCATTCATTAAATTCAAAACATTACTAGTTTAGAAAATCACATGAAAACCCCTTATAATTTAAATTGTTATTCATTGCTGCTCAGTAACCAATTAATACAGGACAATGTGTATATATATATATATATATATATATATATATATATATATATATATATATATATATATATATATATATATATATATATATATATATATATATATATATATATACACACACACAGTTGAAGTCAGAATTATTAGTCCCCCTTTGAATTTCTTTTTTAAATATTTCCCAAATGATGTTTAACAGAGCACGGAAATTTTCACAGTATGTCTGATAAAATTTGTTCTTCTGGGGAAAGTCTTATTTGTATTATTTTCTAGAATAAAAGCAGTTTAGAATTTTTTAAAAAACATTTTAAGGTCAAAATTATTAGCCCCTTTAAACTATATATTTTTTCGATAGTCTATAGAACAAACCATAGTTATACAATAACTTACCTAATTACCCTAACCTGCCTAGTAAAACTAATTAATCTAGTTAAGTCTTTAAATGTCACTTTAAGCTGTATAGAAGTGTCTTGAAAAATATCTACTCAAATATCATGGCAAAGATAAAATAAATCAGTTATGAGAAATGAGTTATTAAAACTATTATGTGTAGAAATGTGTTGAAAAAATCTTCTCTCCTTTAAACAGAAATTGGGGGAAAAATAAACAGGGGGGTTAATAATTCTGACTTCAACTGTACGTATATATATATATATATATATATATATATATATATATATATATATATATATATACACACACATATATATATATATATATATATATATATATATATATATATATATATATATATATATATATATATATATACACAGTTGAAGTCAGAATTAATAGCCCCCCTGATTTATGAATTATTAGCCCCCCTGTTTATTTTTTCCCCGTTTTATGTTTAACAGAAAGCAGATTTTTTTCAATACTTTTCTAAACATAATAGTTTTAATAACTAATTTCTAATAATGGTTTTATTTTATCTTTGCCATGATGACATTAAAATTATTAAAGGGGCTAATAATTTTGTCCTTAAAATGGTGTTTAAAAATTAAAAACTGCTTTTATTTTAGTCAAAATAAAACAAATAAGACTTTCTCCAGAAGAAAAAAAAAATATTATCAGACATATTGTGAAAATTTTCTTGCTCTGTTAAACATCTTTTGGGAAATATTTAAAAAAGAGAAAAAAATTCAAAGGGGGGCTAATAATTCTGACTTCAACTATATATATATGTAGTTAAGATAAGGGAAAAGATTACATTGAATACGAGTAGATAGATCCGATAGATAAATAAATTATCTATAGGACTCCTTCAAAAGGTGTGTGTGTGTGTGTGTGTGTGTGTGTGTGTGTGTGTGTGTGTGTGTGTGTGTGTGTGTGTGTGTGTGTGTGTGTGTGTGTGTGTGTGTGTGTGTGTGTGTGTGTGTAATTGCATAGATGATTTACATTAAATTAAATGTGTGAAATTTACAGTTTAAGTTGGCTTTCAGCTTAATAAAATATCAAATACAACAAAAGCAGGTAATGTGCATATACACTCTATTTTTTACTGCAATTTACCTATTCTGAAATAAAAAAAAATCCTAACACAGGAGTTAAAGAGAATGGGTGTCATTCTTCTTGGATGGGACAGTTTTTCCCCCTCATTTCTTAAATTATTATTTTTTTCTTTTTTATTAATTGTGGGAGTGGGATGGGAGAGATTTGAAAATCCACTCTCATGTCATCATCGAAACCAGTGGTTCCCAACCTTTTTTTGCCTGCGAATTGAAAATATTGTAAGGTCCCCCTCCACATAAATTGATATTATCGTTCATATAAGTTTGTAGTACAGATGACAAAAAATGTTGTTTTCAAACAAACGGAATATTTATTTCTATATCTAGATGTTTATGCATAAATAATAGCCTAATGTAAAATATAAAAGCAAAACATCAGTAGGCCATTTGTAAATGAAAAACGTAACACTTTGGCCTTTAAATTGGCCCTATTTGAAATTCAGCAACAAAAATATTAGTATTCACATTGGTATATAAGGGGAAAAATAATATAGGCTATTACTATTTAGTTCTTGCATGTTATTTATTATGCTTTATCAATCAGTCTGAGGATTGCTGCTGGCAGTGAGTAATAATTCGGTCAATACATGGAGAGATCTTTGACAGGGCAAGATGCATATCCTCCTCAAATTGCGCACGAAGCTGATCCCTCACGTCTTCTGACATTGCCGTGATGCGACGTTTGACCGTATTATTTGATAATGGTATCTTGGCCAGTTGTTTTGATTCATCCTCTCCAAATAATTCCTTGATAATCTCTGTTGCGCATGGCAAAAATCAAAGTTTCTGAAGTTGTATGCCCTTTCTTTGGTTTGGCGATTTTTTTCAGCAACTGTGTTTGTCAATTCCTTTGCCTTACGCTAACTTGGACTTGTCACGGTATTGGGAATGAGTCATCTGCAAATGTCTTATTAATTTGGATGGCTGCATACATTTATTAGCAAAAACTTTGATGCAGATAATGCACTGTGTCAGAGACTCTTTGCTTTGGAAAATGGAATAAAACTATAGTTCAGGTAACTATCTAGGTATTTCCTGCATTTCGTTTTTTCAGTATTGCTAGCATTGTGACTTGAAATGTTTGAAGCTTCCTCACCTGGGTCCAGTATGCTTGGGTCATTACTATTAGCTGCTGAAGGCAAATGAGTAACGCCCCATTCACATGGGGCGTCAGCGTCAACGCTTCCCATTCACTTTGAACGGGTGACATCAGGCTTTGCCAAACTGCATTGTGGATCCGTTGGCCCCACTTCTACTCGCTGCAGAAGTTGGAAAATTCTTAACTTTTTAAGTGCCAACGGAAGCGTCAGCCAATCAGATCGCTTCATGCAAATACCCCAGCTCAGACAGTAGCCGATTGTTGACTAATTTCATTGGCTGACGCTGCTCTGACGATCGCATCAGCCCCAACTTCAGACACGCCCTCGATCAGGCGTTGACGCTGAAGCCCTGTGTGAATCAGGCGTCAAAAATTTTTACAAATTTGTCAATTTTTTTGGTCAGCAAGGGAATAAAATGAACTAAGGCAACATGATCGTTCTACTAATTTTCCACTACTAAAAATTTTATGCTGCGTTCACACCAGACGCGGAAGAAGCGTCAAGCGCGAGTGATTTACATATTAAGTCAATGCAGAGATACAAATAGACATCCTGCGGCGCAATACGAGGATCGCGTCATTCGTGCCGCCTCATTCGCGCGGAACGCGCCACAGGATGTCTATTCGCGTCTATGCATTGACCTAACATGTAAATCACTCGCGCTTGACGCTTTTTCCATGTGACGCTTCTCGAGAAAATCTGAACTTCAGCGGACATTAGCTACGTGTTAACCAATCAAGAGCTTTCTCTTGTAGGGCCGTCATTATGACGTAGCGCCTGTTGTTGGTGTCCCGGAGGGAAATCCTCCTGCAGACATCGACAACAGCTCATCAAACTGGGCTCAGCTCACTCAGAAGCACTGCTGAAAGCCTCCATCATCCAGGTATAGTTTCTGGAGGGGTTTATGAACTCACAGGGCTGGTTGCACCTCTGAATGTATCTAGTGGACTCCGACATGGCTCCAAATGAATTGACACAGTTTTTTCCAGCCTTCCTAAAGCACATAAGCATTATAAGCAGCTATTCTCTCAATAAAATCCATGTTAGCCATTTAGCAACAAAGCTACAGTCACTGGGCACTCTGACACTGTCACTCTGATACAAGTTTTATTTATGGAAAAAATGACAAAGCACTGCAGTGTTTGTGTGTTCTGTGTTTGTCTGAGAAAACTAATTTTCCCGAAATATGAATATTCATACAAGCTGAAGCTGATCAGTTAATTCTTGTCACGTGACTCGCGGTGAGCTCGCGGGAGCTATTGATTGCGAATAGCGTGATTTATCCGCGCTTGCCACGTCTGGTGTGAACACAGCATTAAAAATATAACACGACCCACCACAAAGCTTGCTAAGGCCCCCTTGTTGGGGGACTCCCCTTTTGGGAACCGATGATCTAAACAATGCCCTGTTGCAAATTCGTGTTTTTTTCTCTCCTTGGACCTCTATTGGTAAATCGGGATACAATTTCTTCCTTGTCAAAGTCTCTCAGATCTATATTCCTGGCCAATTCACCTTCATCCAACACTTTTTTTATTGAGAACTGATTATTTATCTATGTATCTTGCCTTGTTAAGTGATTATCAGCCATATTAAAACAAGTTTTTCAGGTGAAATGCACAATTCTGATAGTTTGCCAGCCAAACCAGTATAAACCAGCCAGCACCAGCATGGTTATTCATGCATTATGTGCAGCCGTCACTGTCATAGCAATCATGCAGATATCTTCAGCTTCTTTTATTTTTCCATTTCTAACACCATATAGCATAACCGCAGCCCTGGGGGAGAAGGAAATAGAGAAAGACAGATAGACTGGGGGTATTTTCTGCTCTTTTCCATTAGCTCATGTTCTTATCCAGCTCCACAGCTGACTGATCAGCAATCAACACCAGTTTGTTTCAATCAGCCACCGCAGCCCTACCTGCTAATTTACTCTATAGCCCGTTGGAGGGAAATTTGTGTGCTTGTGAGTGTGACAGAAGTACAACAGAAAGACAGCAGGACGCTGGGATGATCTCTCATTAGTGGATTCATTACCTAAAAGGCACCTGGATTTAGTGCCCATGTAGCCAATTTGGGAAGTCCTAAATTTATAAAAATGTTTGTTTTTTATGTATTTTGATCTAACTAGAATTAAAGGAATAGTTCACCCAAATCTGAAAATTCCGTCATCATTTACTCATCCTTTATGTGTCACAAACCTGTTTGAACACACATTGACATCCATCAACGGTTACAGATTTTCGTAAAGGTCTGGAACCACTTGAGTGTGATTAAATAGTGAGTATATTCTCACTTGGGGAGTTACTAACAAAAAGCACAGACATTATAAATAAAGAAAATAGTCCATTCATATGAAATAAATGAGAGAAATAGTCAATAAACAATCATCTTTTTCTCAAAGGTATCATGTGTCTGTTTACTCTCAAATACACACTGCCATTTTTTGAAAAGTATACTTTAGTTATAACGTAGGCTTATTGTAGATATGTACCCCTGTCAAAATTTCTGGAGAGCATGAATTATGTAGCCAGAGGTCTTTAAATGAACGCTACAGGGTGGTATGATGTCGCCAATGGCTTAGGTTCCTTTTAGCACTACAAGCTGACCGCTTACCTCCATACGGACGGCTTTTCGGGTGTTACCAGTTTGCCCAGTAGCTCGCCGCGTATGCCAATGGACTTGGAACGAGGGACTGAGTTGACCAGGACGACGGAGTCTGGTTTTGAACATCATTAAGGGGGTTGTAAATGGGATGAAAGTGGGTCAGACAAAACCTTTGACTTAGCCGTTTAATTTGGCTGAGGAAGTATTGTGTCAGGCTTTGTTTTGAACACATTTCATAAATTATTGCTGAAAGATTTTTTGTTTTTGGAACACATTTCTTTTGATATAATTTGTATCCTAATTTATTTATTTTTTTCGCTAATCATTCATTTATTCATTTTCTTTTCGGCTTAGTCCCTTTATTAATCAGGGGTCGCCACAGTAGAATGAACCGTCAACTTATCCAGCATATGCTTTACGCAGTGGAAGCCCTTCCAGCCGCAACCCAACACTGGGAAACATCCACACACTCTTGCACACACTCACATACACTACAGACATTTTAAGCTTATTCAATACACCTGTACCGCATGTCTTTAGACTGTGGGGGAAACATGGGGAGAACATGCAAACTCCACACAGAAATATCGATATCTCTGATACCAGCTTTGTATGTTCTAGAATCGATTATCTTATCAAAATATCCATATTTCAGTCATTTGGAGCAAATATGTAGTTTATTGGAAATAGAAATACAGTGGAAAGTAACCACAATTACGTTAGTATATCTGAATAATGCCAACTTAGGGTGCTTTCACACCTGCCTTATTTAGTTCAGTTGAATCGCACTAGAGTTCGTTTTCCCTCTTGGTGCGGTTCGTTTGGGCAGGTGAGAACGTAGCAATCGCACTCGGGTGCGCACCAAAAGCGCACCAAAAAAGCGTACCGAGACCTGCTTGAAGAGGTGGTCTCGGTACGCTTTCAAACGAACCCTGGAGCGGTTCGTTTGTGGTGAGAACATGATCCAAACTAAAACAGACCCAACCGCAAAAAGTACTGCGCCTTTTTGGACTAATCCAGCTGCCGTAGTGCGATGCGCTGTCTATCTTATGGGGTTTGGAGGAAAAATATTTGTTGACAGCGCTTTACTGACAGTTTTAAACAGAGAGAGAGAGAGAGAGAGAGAGAGAGAGAGAGAGGGAGAGAGAGAGGGAGGGAGGGAGAAACATTACCTGATGGATCATCATATTTCCGAAAGATGACCATGTTGCAGTTTCTGCAAGTTTAGCTAAATTATTTCACGCCTTCTCCTAATGCTTTCGCCGTTTGCAATGCATTAAAACATTGTTTTCCAGCCCCAGCCGCCCTTCATTCTCGAAATGTATAGTTTGTCTAAAGTGATGCATACAAACTACATAGTAAACTAGGACCAGGGATACTGCATCAGCCAGCGCAGCGACATTGTGTGTCTGCCGGTTTGTTTATTTGCGGTAGTTCCACGTGAATTCTGACCAATTGAAAAGCAGTTTAGGAAATGCGTTTAATAACATCTGGCCAGTGAGTGATGTAGATTTTGTCACATGACTGCATTTTGGTTCGTTTCAACTGGTTCGGACCAAAGCAATCAGTGTGGTGTGAAAGGGACCCAAAACGGCAGAAAAATGCTACAATGTATCATTTGTTGCCTTTGGTCCGGACCAAATGAACCGAACCACATATGTGAATGCACCCTTAGTCTGAACTACTTGTTCTTCCGCCTGCAAAGTCATGTGCGTAATATGGCACAATACAACAGCAGTTAGATCACGCTAGCTAGCCACTCAGTCCGCTGGCACATGTTGTTCAATTACTCTGTCATTGGATATGGGCGACCGCAAGCGAAGTTATGTGTGGAGCTACTTCACTTCCATAAACTCAAACGGTGCAGTTTTTGACATGTGTAACAAAACAGTGAGGTACTGTGGTAATACCACAAACCTTATCAAACATCTACATAGAAATCGCAAGACAGAATATGACAACGTCACAACTAGACGGTCAGAAGAGGAGGAAAGGAGAGGCACAGGTGCTGCTAGGGCAAGACAGACGTCGAATTCAGAGTCCTTAGGTGCAGCAGACAGGCACTATGCAGTTACAGAGGGAGAAAATGTGGAGATGTGGCTGTATTTTGGGGGCTTGGGGTTTTTGTGACAATGATAATACAACGGAAAAAGGTTCAAAACACTTTCATGGGAACTGGATTAACATGTCACTAAACGTAGAAGTGTGAATGTTTTTTTAAGATGTTCAGGCAGGCGTTTTAAGATATACATGCTCAGATGCGGTCAATAAATATTTAAGTTGGCTTTTTTTGTATGATAATTCTTCATCAATAAACAATAAACAAGAATAACCCGTAATATTTAGTTTAGTTTAGTTTATTTGTTTACAGGGTTAATGCACATTAATAAACAAACATTGTAAAATGTGCCAGAATTAGCCAAGAATGACCAAGAATCTGTAGACCCCTTACAGAATGTTAAAAAGTCACACCTATAATATATGAGAATATGTCTCGTATTCAGTATGAAGTGACACTTTTAAGTACACTACTTGCTACTTTAATTTTCCAAACAGTCATTTTTGAGCAAAGTATCGGTATCGGATCGGTATTGTCGATACTCGCCTTCACTTTACTTGGTATCGGATTGGATAGGAAATCAGTGGTATCGCACATCACTAATGTTGTGTTTGATAATTTGCTATATTAAAAAGCACAACATTCACATTGTTATACCTGATTTATTTTGGCAGTTTTCCAAGTAAAGGGTTGTGGCTGGAAGGGGATCCCATGTGTAAAACATATCCTAGAGTAATTGGCAGTTCATTCCGCTGTGGCTACCTAAGCCAAAGAAAAATGAATAAATTAATTTTGGCAAACTGTCATATACAAGCTGTCAACTACTCATAGTGAATCGTTCATTTGTTGGGTTCAGATGGTTCACATACTGTAGATCAGGGGTTCTCAATCTTTTTCATTTCGGGGCCCACTTCTTTCTACGATAATTTTTTTAAGGCCCACCTGCCTGACATTTTCTCTAAAATGTTTGTATGAAATGTTCCTTTAAATCTTTACTTATTTACAAACATATAATACCTGTATATAATACTATATATATATATATATATATATATATATATATATATATATATATATATATATATATATATACATATACACTGATTCAAAGAAAACCAGGTCAATAGGGAGATTGCAAAAGAACAGCTTCTGCTTTAAAATAAACTGACTGAATATCTACTGTTAAATATCTACTATTCAAAAATATACAGACAAGTGTAAAATACAGTAAAACACCCTAAATCTGTTGAAACGCGTCGATTTGATGGCGGTTGAGTTTGCAGCTGGATATTATTGGGAGATCGCTGACAGGAACAGTGAACATGTCTGAAGCTCATATGCAAGTCTATTTTACATTCTATGGCAGAAACACTATTGAGTCTCGCTAGATCCTCCTGTATAGGCGGGCAACCGTTATAAAACACCCACAGGACATTCATTTGGTCAACTATGCAGATACAATAAATAGTTCACACAAAAATACACAAAGAGACTTTCACTTTCACTTCACGCATAGTTTGTGAATGAACAAACTGACGTGTACTAATTGCAGACGCGATTATGAGGCTGTGTTTGCGCCTAGTTTGAAGTAATCAATCAGCGAACAGGAGAAAGTGCATTACTTTGATCATTTTATTATAGCATATTAATAACAAAATCCAAAAATGATAGTATAATATTAAATAGGGGTGTGACGAGACGCCTACTCCACTAGACAAGACCAGACACAAGATTGGGTTCACAAGAACAAGATTTTTACACTATTTTAAAGAAATCCTTAATGATGAAACATATGAATGGAATAGTCTTCAAATATTTTGCTAATATATGAATGAAAAATAGATTTTTATTAAAAAAAAACATAAAAAAAAAAATCACAAAATGCAAAACAATTTAGTTGTTTTTATTTTACTTGTAATGAACTTCCATTTTTTATGTATGCAATTTCCATAATTATTCCCATAATTTTATGTATGCAATAGTTTTATATTAGTTTATATTGAATTCTATGCAATGAACATGCAGCAAAATATTTGTTAAAATAAAAAATAGCAAACTCTACTGACTGGCTTTCCCCCTATAGAATTTAGTATAGTATTTACATTGCAGATCTTGATGGTCAATTATGATTTTGTGACAGTATCCAATTTTTTGATGACCTGCTTACATTTATTATCTTTTAAAGGTGACTCGTATCCGATTGTCAGCATTTACACATCACACGACAAAAGGCGCTATGACCAGGAAAAAAAAAAAGAGCGGCCGCTGACTGGCAGCTGATAATAAAAGAGTGCTCTTTTCTCCATTCCTGTACTTATTCTGTTCGCATGGTTTAATTTTTTTATTTTCTTTTTGATAAGTTGTTTTCTCATAGTGTATGACAGAAACGCTCTCATTTGGCCATATTCTTTTTATCTAGGCCTTTTTAAACCAGTAGGCATCTTAATGTAATGTCCATGGCTTGATTTGTGCACGTGATGTATGGAACAGTATTATTTTATATTGGTTACATGGTGGATGGTGCGCTCTTCTTCTCTCTCGTGAACATGCTTAAATACTTTTGCTACATGACAATATAAAAGCGTTTTCTAGTCCTTGTGTAGAATTTGGTCACTTGAACCATGAAAAGAAAACGTCCGCTTTTCACGTACAGCATAAACGTGTTTGGTAATGATAAAGGCGGGTGCTTTGAATCTCCAGCAGTTCAGTATGTGTGTGTGTGTAGGTGCCGAGAATATAGTGTCACACAGCTGTGTGGACTATCCTGTCGCAAAATGCGGCTAGAAGTTCTACACGATGATAATAGTTAGATTACATATCCGTGCACTTCAATAATGAGGCTTTCTGCACATCTAACTCCGGTGAGAAAAAAAAAAGTGGTTACGTCACACCCCACCGAGTGACATGTACAGCACAGAGGCCAGCCTAACCAGGTGTATGCAGGCACTTGATTTGCGGTTCAAATTAAATCCTGCTTCCAATCTTCAATGCTAATTTCACCCTCATGCTCCATCATGCTAATTCTCAACTCACGAGACAACTTTTTACCTCGGCGAGAAATCTCGTCGCGATTTAATCTCGCGAGATCTCGTGACACCCTTAATATTAAGAGTTCATTTTAAGCTATCTCGCGGCCCACCTGCAGGATCGCTGAGGCTCACTAGTGGGCCGCGGCCCACCGGTTGAGAATCCCTGCTGTAGATGATTCACAATTTTCAAATCAATATTTCTAATTGTATTTTATGTCTATTTTTGGTAAATAACGTATTATTAACGTAAATTTTGTACCAGATTAAAATTCGGCCACACTTCCAATCAGATATCCTCCCCTTATAGCTTCAAGTGTAGCTTGTCGATAGTTATAAATTGTGATTTGACAAGCCGGTGTCCAAGCAGCTTTCCCAACACTGTTTCAGTGTTACAAACCAGCGCCTCTCTCTTCTTGCTTCCTTAAATTCCCCATTTAGTCAGATAACGTCATGTCGGAGACAGATGTGGACGCGGCGGGCTTGTATTTAGCCATGCCCTTACGCAAGCGGCGCATACCGAGCCAAGATGGAGGATGTACAGCATATTCAGATACATTAACAACCTTGTTACCACTGATAAAGGCCTCACATGGCCAGGAATCTTCTCTCAGGCAAGACAAATCTATAAATAGAGTATACACTACATGTGTGAGTGAGAAAGATTAGCTTTCAACGCGTCTGATTTATATAGAGCCGGGGCAATCCCTTACAGTGAGGGTACAGCAGTCATCTCTTCACGTCTGTAATTCCCCAGCATTGCCTGTGCGTGAAAGCCTCTGATACTCTTTTAGCCCCAAGGTGTAATGTTTGATAATATAACTACTGCTTCTGTCAAAGCGCTTTCTGTGCAAATACATTACAGGCGCCTGGGACTCTAAACATTTATATTAAAGAGCAGAGAATGAGGAAGGAGCGGAGAAAGAGGAGTGGAAAAAATATGCATTGATTAAAAGCCCGAGATAGTCCATCCAATACCGCCCAAAGAACATCAGTTATTTTGCATCCTGACAAGCCGATTGATAACTTCTACGCGCGGAGCAGGAATGACAAATGCAGATGGAAAGTGGCTTTGACAAAAACGATAACAGCATCAGTCTCCGGGGGCCACGGAGGTACGCATGCGAGCTGTTTAAAATATTTAATCATTTTATGAAGGCTGCAAGATGTTGTTTGACCCTGGAGGAGCGTGAATGTCACATGGATCAGAAAATTGCCGAGACTTTGAAGTGAGACAAGGAAGGGAGCAGTTCCCGTAATGACTCCTACTTGATGTATTGTAATTTTCACATGTTATTCTGTCTCTATGTCTGGAGGATAAGTAGAATCATCTAATCCTGAACAAGATGGGAAGAGAGAGAGCGAGAGAGAGAGAGAGAGCGCGAGAGAAATCGGGGTGTTTGTGAAGACTGAAACGTTATCAGATCCCCGCATCAGGCCTACAAACTGTTTTGCTTGTCCGTTTTTTCATCTCTGGACAGAAAGCAATAAAAGTGGTGTGTAAAACACCTCGGGGCCGAGGCTGTCTGTGTCAAAGGTATCAGGATTTTTAGCATGTTAGCTTTTTTTCTTGCTCACAGCCATGTTCGTTCTTCAGACCTCTCAAAGTGTCATTTATCCGAGTTGTTGTCCTATATGACAAGCTGTTTTTTTTTTTTTTTTGGATCATTTTAAAGCTGCAGCTCTTGTTGCAGCTCATTTGGCAGATGCTTTTATCCAAAGTGCATTTAAGGTACACAATTTATCAGTTCCTTGCGAATAAAACCCATTCAAATAGTGTTCATGTCCATACATGAAGTATAAATGGGGGATAAAATCCCTAATTAATGAGAGTGATACTGTTTTTTTTTTTTTTTTTTTACAATTTAGTATTTTGTATTGTCAGATGAACCATATATGTCAAACAAACATCAGTGTTTGAATCAGTGTTCTGTCATCGATTGACTAAATTGCTCATAATCATTGTTAATGAATCATTCCGCATTTATGAATGAATCAGTTCAATTAGGGATTCGAATGAAGACAATCAGTCATTTTGTTACTTGGTGAATTAGCATATTTGAATGAATTGCTTGAGTGAATGATTAATTGATTTACTCATAAACACATTAATATCAGGGGCAAATGGTACTGTGTGAAATTGAGAATGTTTAAAAGATAACATTACTGTTTCCTGCCCTGTGATTGGACACCTGAATGGTAGACCATTCATAATTTAAACATTTAAACACACACACACACACACACACCAATATGAATAAAATGGGCTAAAATTCCTAAGGCAACCTGTAAACCTATAACAATAATTATAAACCTTACACATAAGTATACTTTAATATTGAGAGTGGTAAATCACTTATTTTTTGTTACCAAGTAAATCAACATTTTTTAATAAATCGAATGAGTAAAAGATTAGTTGATTTCATTGCCAGTTGATGTTGTTTTGTTGTTGCTGTGGAATAAGTTGGAACTCCAATCTCACCTGGTGCATTGAGATATAATACAATATGTAATAATAATAATAATAATAATAATAATAATAATAATAATAATAATAATAATAATAATAATATAATAATAATAACAACGACATTTAATAATAATAATACTAAAATGAATTAATGATAATGAAATTTAATAATAATAATAATAATAATAATAATAATAATAATAATAATAATATATTTTTTGATAATAATAATAATACTAAAATGTAACAAAAAGATTATATAATAGCACAATTTAATAATATTATTAATAATAATAATAATAATAATAATAGTAATGTTATTATTATTATTATTATTATTATTATTATTATTATTATTATTATTATTATTAATATTATTAATAATATTAATTATTATTATTTATCATTATTAATAATAATAATAGTACAATATAATCAAAAGTATTTGATCATGATAATAAGTATAATAATAATAATAATAATAATAATAATAATAATAATAATAATAATAATAATAATAAAATAAAATGTAATATAAAAATTTAAAAAATGTAATAATAATGCAATTTATTAATGATAATAAGACTTAATAATAATAATAATAATAATAGTAATAAAATATATTCAAAAACATTTAATAATACAATATAACAATAATAATTATAATAATATTAATAATAATAAAATATAATAATAATAGTACAATATAATCAAAAATAGTTAATAATAATAATAATAATAATAATAATAATAATAATACTATAAAATGTAATAAAAACATTTAATAATAATGCAATTTATTAATAATATTAATACATATTAATAATAATAATAATAATAATAATAATAAATATATAATTAAAAACATTTAATACAATATAATAATAGTAATAATAATAATAATAATGATAAAATATAATATAATAATAATAATAATAATAATAATAATAATAATAATAATAATAATACAATATAATAAAAAATAGTTGATAATAATAATAATAATAATAATATAAAATATAATAAAAACATTTAATAATAATGCAATTTATTAATAATAATAAGACTTAATAATAATAATAATAATAATAGTAATAAAGTATAATCAAAAACAGTTAATAATACAATATATTATTATTAATAATAATAATAATAATAATAATAATAATAATGTAATTAAAACATTTAATATTAGTGCAAATATTACAAAACATATTGTTGTATAAACATACAAATGTATTTTTCATTTATATTATTAAACATAAATTCCACACCAGACTTTTTTTTTTCCTTTACAGACATTCAATCACCTCTATTATAATCAAAAAGGACCAATGTACATAACATAATCCGATATAACACAGTCCTATTTTTGCTTTTGTAATAAATAGTTTTCGCCATCCTGCTTCAAGAAAATATGTAAGATCATTTCACCATTTGGCCATAAATAATCCATGATGGTAATTTTTGTCGAGCAAAAATTTGTCTGGTTGAACATTAGCTAATTGGCTTGGCAACATAAACTGTTGCACAGATGAATGGAAATTTCTAGTCT
The DNA here is from genome assembly GCA_903798195.1 of Danio kyathit. Classification (NCBI taxonomy): domain Eukaryota; kingdom Metazoa; phylum Chordata; class Actinopteri; order Cypriniformes; family Danionidae; genus Danio; species Danio kyathit. The sequence continues at coordinate 25,279,865 of LR812537.1, read as the reverse complement.
TTAAGTGAACACATGTTTGCTCTCGTCTCCCCCTCGAATTGCAGACTTCTTCTGGAGTAATTTTGCAAACACACATCATTGCAGCATTCATTAGAGATGTGTTTGTGTATATGTGTGTTCAAAGCCCCGCAGGGCAAGTCGTGCAAAAACATACTTGCTCTGAGGGAATAAGTAGCTCTTCCCTTTCCTAGCCTGTCCCGGTCAGTGTGTTTTTTTCTTTTTTGCAGTTTGTCCAAGGACTCGGCTGGTCTCTGTCCATATGGCTTTCCCACATTCCTGTCAGCAGGGTGCTGCTCATATCAAAGAGTTTCAATCCCATGTCCAGCCAGGGGCCCTGTCCTACTCTGATCATCAACTCTCAATATGCTAGCAAATTAGTCCAACAACATCCGCTATTGCAATCGGCTTACGCTAAATCTGATGTCTGAGAAGCAACTCTGACAATTAAGAGACATTTGTTAATGAGGGAGATTAAAGGCTGATATTAAAGATTTAGAAAAGAAGAAAGAGAACGAGCCTTTCTGAAAGCTGACCGAATAACGAGACTGTCTTAGCGAGATGTATTGGATATACAGAATTATTAGCCCTCCTGAATTATTAGCCCCACTGTATAATTTTTTTCCCAATTTCTGTTTAACAGAAAGATGTTTTCAACACATTTATAAACATAAAAGTTTTAATAACTAATTTCTAATAACTGATTTGTTTTATCTTTGCCATGGTGACAGAGCTTACTATATTACTAGATATTTTCAAGATACTAGTATTCAGCTTAAAGTGACATTTAAGGACTACCTGACAAAAGTATTGTCGGCTATCAAAGTTTTAGGAACAACAAATAATAACTTGACTTCTAGTTGATCATTTGGTATCAGAAGTGGCTTATATAAAAGGCAAAGGCTTCTAGCTTATGCTTACTTTACCAAAATAAAATATGATCATGCCTTGATCATTCAATATTTAATTAGGACAGTAAGGTCTGACTTTGCTTAGACAAAAGTCTTGTCAGAAATAATGTACAGTATAGAGTAAAGTCATGCTGCAGTGGAAAAATAATTAATATTGTGTATGACTCCCATGAGCTTGGACGACTGCATCCATACATCTCTGCAATGACTCCAATAATTCATTAATAAAGTCATCTGGAATGGCAAGGGTTCTTGCAGGACTCCCAGAGTTCATCAAGATTCTTTGGATTCATCTTCAGTGCCTTCTCTTTCATCTTACCCCAGACATGCTCAATAATGTTCATGTCTGGTGACTGGGCTGGGCAATCCTGAAACACCTTCTTTGCTTTCAAGAACTTTGATGTGGAGGCTGAAGTATGAGGAGTGCTATCCTTCTGAAGGATTTGCCCTCTCCTGTGGTTTGTAATGTAATGGGCAGCCCAAATGTTTTGATACTTTAGGGTGTTGATGTTCACATCCACTCCGCAGATCTCTCGCACGCCACCATACTTAGGGTGCGTTCAAACTTTTGGTCCCCACCCGGGTTCATTTGACATCAGAGTACGGTACGTTTAGCTAGTGTGAACGTGTCTTCTGAACTCGGGTGCGCACTCACGAAACGTACACAAGTCCACCTGAAAGAGGTGGTCTGGGATACGGTTCACACAAACTCTGGTCTGGTTCACTTCTGTAATGAATGCAATCGTACCAAATAACGTGAACCGCCAACAGTACAACAAACTATCGTTTTCATAACGTTCATTTGTGTGTGTTTGCGTATCACATACTGTACCTTGGTGACAAGTGAAACTGAGCCAGGGCAAGCACAGTGATAATAGCCCCTTTCACACATACAGACCTTTCCGGAAAATTACCGGCAACTTTCTGGAAAGGTTTGTATGTGTGAACAGGCCCTTTTTGAAAATACCGGTAAATTCGTTCTGGCAATTTTCCAGAAAGAGAAGTTGTAACATTACTGGTGATTTGCCGGAATGCTGCACTGTGTGAACGCAAAAGGAAGATTGCCGGAAACAGCGTTCATGCTTAGAACGCACTGACATGAGACGTCTACTCCAGCCAATCAGAACATTCAGACGCATTCATATGAAAATAAAAGTCTTTGGATACTTTTCCAGACACATTTAGCTGCTAAATGTTAGTCAGATAATGTTTCTATTTTCCTTCTTAATGCCATCTGTGTAAAAAATTATCGATAAAATGCTTATGATAAACCGCCGTTTGTTTATCTTCAAGCTCTGCTTGACACATGTGCACATGAAGTTCAGGAGTGCTCTGGTGAGCACCAGCACACACACATATTATGTACATCTTGACATGTGAAAGTGTTCCTCCATTTTCATCGAAGTTGTTTGCAATACTTATCCATCCACAGAATTATATAATGTAATGTAGTCAAATGTGTAAACATTTAGCTGCGGTTCACACTTCTGTCTTTGGATGTCTCTGGGATAAGCTGCATGAATGCTAAAGCTTTAAATAAAAGTGAAACCATCAAGCCGGATCCCTATTACGTTTACAAATACAATTGCAGCCATTTTGAGCTCATTTCTGGTTAATGATGTCAGAATTTACCGGCATTTTGGAATGGATGTGTGAACAGTCTTTTCTGGAAAAGATCCCGAACGTCCTCGCCTGTGTAAACAGCAGTTTTTTTAAATGTACCAGTAAAGTTGTTCAAGTAATTTTCCGGATATTTACTGGCATCACTGTGTGAAAGGGGCTAATGTCTGCTTGTCTTCCCCAAAAACAGCTTCTGCAGACATTGCGTTATGTTCTGAACGTTTATAATATTTTTGCAGCAGATGGACGTGAAACCAAAAGATTCAGTAAAAACAGGTCGACCGCGATGTGCGGATATCTTTAGATTTTGGCACTTTGCTTTCGTGTCCGTCACCTAGCAACAGCCGTACACACAACAGCAGCTCGATGACGCAAGCGTACCAGGGTCAAAGAGCTTATAATGACCAAGAGGCGACACTCAATAGAACGTTCCATTGCAACAGCAGCGCCCAGCAACAGCCCCGGTTTTCGCCATTTTGGAATGAAAGCGGTCGGCTGTCTATTGGATCTTATTGCTGTCGTGATGGCAAGCAGCTGTTTTGTTTTTTTTTTATTTATTTAAAAAGCGCATTAAAGCTGACATACAACCTGAAAGACGACAATACAACACTTACTATCACAATCACTTTTAATAGTTTTTTTTTTTAAGACATAGGCCCAATCCCAATTCTATTTTTGTACCCCTACCCCTGTATTTACCCCTAAGAATTGGGACAGCACTACAGCACCTGCACACGTCATCATATGTCATCACAATCTCCTGCTTCATATGAGATCAGGCGCTCGCGACTGCTGTAGTTATTCCAGTTGTGTTATTTTTTGGTATTTCTCTTCAGGAATTCACTGAAGGCATATATTATGATATCATAACGATCTAATGTGGCAATAAGATCGTAACTGTACTGAGCATTTACACAGTGGCCATATTCATCTATCTAAATACACCAAAAACACCATTAACATTATAGCAGACACTGTAAAAAGCTCATTCTCAGCCACTAGACTATTCTGACAGGATATTCGAGTCTCATCGAGTGACAGAATGTTGTGGGACTGCTGTATTATTAGGGAGTATAGATCGTGAAATTTAGCGGTTTTTATTTTTAGCGTTTTTTTATAAAAGCATGACGGTAAAACATGAATGCGGTTATGAATATATTAAAACGTGTTTGTTTGTTGTAAAAATTCATAATAATGACAAAAAATATTATTTTTTAGTAAGGGGAAGGGCTAAGGGGTCTTATAATATGCTGTTGTTCCATTGGAATTTTCATTCCAAAATGGCCGCCATGCCATCTAGTGGCTGTTTCCCCAAATCGCACTAGAGTGTCGCCTCTTGGTGAATCTATGCTCTTTGCCGGGGTTCAGAAGGAAAAATGACAGTGTGAACACACACCAACCAAGAAGGTGGCAAGGGGGACAATTAAACTTGGATACGGTCCAGGCAATTGAACCAAGTGTGAAAGCACCCTAAATTTAACCCCAAACCATGATTTTTCCTTCACCAAACTTGACTTATTTCTCTCAGAATCTTGGGTCCATGAGGGTTTCAATAGATCCTCTGCAGTATTTGTGATAATTGGGATGCAGTTCAACAGATGATTCATCGGATAAATCTACCTTCTGCCACTTTTCCAAATGATCAACTAGAAGTCAAGTTATTATTTGTTGCTCCTACAACTGGGATAGACGACAAGACTTTTGTCAGGTAGTGTACATTAATTAGGTTAACTAGGCAAGTTAGGGTAATTAGGCAAATCGTTGTATAACAGTGGTTTGTTCTGTAGACACTTGAAATTAATATTGCTTAGGGGGTCTAATAATATTGACCTTAAAAATATATTTATTTTTTAAATAAAAGCTGCTTTTATTCCAGTCGAAATAAAACAAAAAAGACTTTTTGTCTAAAAAAAAATATATATATAGGAAATACTGTGAAAAATTCCTTGCTCTGTTAAAAATAATCACAGTTGACTAATTATTTTGACTTCAACTGTACGTTCCAAAGTTTATAAAGTCACAAAATGAAAATGACCTACGAGAGATGAAGAGCTGAAAGCAAGGGGAGACTAGGACATGTTCGACATCAATGCTTTGGAACAGAAAAAAAAAAGAGCGATTTCCATTTTAATGTGTCGATGGTCATGTCCTGAGGACGACTAGAAGACCTACCATGGGCTATCATTCAGGAACAATCTCCTGCGCTGCTACGCCATGTAAATCATTGCACAGGGCTTAAGGATATCTGCAAATAAAGGCTTTCAAAAGAGATTGATAACAGCTAATGTAGCCCTCAGGAATCAAGAGACAAGTCATATGCTATATTTCCTCGCCTGAAGGCTGGGCTATTATTGTACAGCCGAGCTGCGTATGGAAAAGGCCCGACGCAATTCAACACGCACTTCATTCCCAGCATCATGTGTTAGTCCAGGCTGTCATAATTGATGTGCGTTTTATATAAATGCCTTTGGACTGCGGTAAAATGAGGAATGTGTTAAGGGTTTCAATAGCAGTAGGTTTCAGACGGAGTTGGATTGCATGCGTGCCCACTGATGCCACACATCCTCTTGAAATGGATAGCAGACATGCCCACATAATTAAACGCATCAGATAAGCTGGGCTATTATGGTAATTAGGAGATGTTATTACTGTGGATGTTGATATGAGATGTGCCTTTAGGCCTGAGTTACACCACCCCTCCCCCGCTCAACCCACCAACCCCACCCATGCCCCCCGAATGTGATACACAGACCCACCCTCTGACCCACTTTACAGACTCACAAGCTCAAACTGACAGCACTGTTTGATCATTCGCAGTCACTGCTGATTGACTGGGTAGTTTGTGTCAGTTTAAACTCATGTGCAGAACTTTCGGTTAATGCCAAGTTTGATTCTAACTTTGTAATACTGACTCATGACTCACACTGTAAAAAAGATGCTGGGTTCCACATAATTCCTTCATGTTGTCCTAACACAAATCAATTAAGTTAACTCAATATTTTTTTTTGCAAATTTAAGTGGATTGAGCATGAAACAATTAGGTTGTCCTTAAAAAAAAACATTTAAAAACTGTGTTGTTTCAACTCATTTTAAACAAGTAGTTTAAACAAACAGCAAAAGTCATTTTTTGAGTGCACACTGTAAAAAATGCTGGGTTCCACACAATCAATTGTGTGCAACATGAAGGAATTAAGTGAACTAATTAGGCCCCATTTTCACAAATGCGTTTTCAAGAGTTCACACTTAGCTGATGATTGATTATAAAGCAAGTTTGGCATGCTGTCCCGGGAGAGAGCCCTGAGCCCAAAAGGTCCTTGAGCCCTGGGCTCCCTCCCATTTGCAGGGCGAGAGGGGAGCTTTGAGCTCAGGTAGATCTCGAGAACTCCTCCCTTTTTGATAAGAGTTGATGACAGAAAATAATTGCTATAAAGAGATATGCTGCTGGATGAGAGTTTGACTGTAGTGCTAAATTTTGATTGATCAATTAACTTGTGGTGCATGTTTTTGGAATGTGGGAGGAAACCGGAGAACCCGGGGGAAACCCACGCACGCACGGGAAGAACATGCTAACTTCGCACAGAAACGACAGCCAGTCTGTTAAAGGATTAGAACCAGTGACGTTCTTGCTGTGAGGCAACAGTGCTAATCACTGGGCCACCGTGCCGCCCTATGAAAGGAAAGGTGGAGGAGAAGGGGTGGAAGGGGGGGATTCTTCAAAACGAAGATGACTGTAGTAAGAAACCCTGGCTCTTTATAGTGGGTTAGGGATCGTCTGATTGGTTGGTCATACATGGTTAATGCGTAACCAGCCGTGTTCAATCATAATCACGTGATCCTCTCGAAATTAGTTTATAAATAAACTTCACTTAGTTTAAAAAAAAAAAAAAACATTTTAGTTCCATCAAGCATTTCTGAACAGATCTTCTCCACACTACACCGCTGACAACGCACATATCGTGACCACACACACACACACACCCTCTGGCATGAGCTTCAACGTATGCATACGTCTGAGCTCCAGGAAGTCAGTGGGAGCTTTGAGCACACTTCCCCAGGTGAGAGCAGCATACGTCGGACAGTTCATCAAGGATCTACCTCTGGATCTCATCTCACAGTTGTTAAACGTGATATTAAATTTGTCTTGCCTCTATCTAATGACTCTTTGGTCTTTTGAATCTTTTACTTGTTCTCAGGTAATGTTTTTAGCTGAGCGCAAAGATAAGTTAATATATAAATTTATGTAACCACATACACCGATTCTACACATTTAACTGATTGCTTGCCTTTATTTCCTATATTGTATAAACTTACTGTACGTTATACTTTTATAATGGCAATTATTGATTATTAAAACTGATATTCAGCAAAAGAGACAGGGTATGTTTCATATTTTTTTCATAAAAATGAAAGACAGTTATGTTATAGGCTCCGTTTAGTTATAAATACGCAGTGTTGGGGAGTAATGGAATACATGTACCGGCGGTACGTATTTAGAATACTATTCATGAGTAACTGTATTTCGTTACAGTTACTACTTTTAAACAGGGTATTTAGAATACAGTTACTTTCCTAATACCATTGGAATACTTCGGGCGATGCGTGTCTGGCCCATAACAATATTACTAAATTGCCACCGAAACCATAGAAACAGAAGCTTCACTCCCGACTGCAATCACCAGCGTTAACTCAGTGAGACTCACGCAAATGACCCTGTTCTCACGCTCTCACGCCACACCTCCATTTTCTCACGCAGCAAAAGGACGATCGCAAACACCGAACAACCGGACAACAACCATGATTTTCAAATAAACTGCTTTTTTTTTGCCGTCATTGTTCGTGAATTCGCTGCTTGATGTTTCGTTTGCGCTTTCAGAGGTTTCATTTACGCTTCTTAAATTTACGTTCGCTTTTCTGACACAAATGTGGGCGGGACACCTTAGCCAAAGTTGGCAGCCCTGGTTAACTTGAGTGTACAAATATGAAGGATTCAGACCAGGAGCTCGAAGGGTTGGAGCTGCAACCGAAGCAACTTTCTAGCAGCAGTAAAGGAAAAAATGCATTCACGTCTTAGAAGTTCAAGCATTTTTTCTCTTTAAAGAATGAGAGGGGTGAGCGAAACCTGACAGTGCAGTGCAATCTCTTTTTCTGTGCAGACTGTGAAATACAAAGGGTAAGCAAAATGCATATTATATACATATACTGTATATTACAGACAGTAACGCTGTCTACGTTCAAGCACTTTTTATCTTTATTATAGAAACAGAAATTGAATTTGTTGACACTGATAAATAAACATTATTTAATAAACATAATTATATTGTTTTATTTATTTATCAGTCAATAATGGGCATTAGAGGCCCTCTGTTTTCCTGCAGAAATTGCTACCAACGCATAGTGTGACATTTAATAGACTTGAAGGCTGTTTTTAAGGGCAAGTATTCCAAGTATTTAGAATACAGTACCAGGATTAAGCAAAGTAACGGAATACGTTACAAAATACATTTTAAAGCAGGTATTCTGTATTCTGTAACTAAATACATTTACAAAGTATTCTCCCCAACACTGTAAATACGGTACGGCATACAGTAAAAACGAAGGTTAATAAGCCCCCGTTTACACTGACAGGACTTGATGGCCAATTCTGATTTGCTGCCTACAGTATATCTGATTTGTTTAGCTTTACACTTTATTGTAATTGTGACCCATATCCGATTCATGTGTTTACACTTGTCATACAATTTACGATGTCGCGCATGCGTAAATGCAGGTCCTAGCATCTGTGCCACACTAGCCACGTGTCTTGCTTTTAGCTGTGCGAAATATGCGAAGATCGCCCAACTTTAAAATGATTTTGAGGTGTAGGAGGAGGGAAAGGGCCGTCATTGCAGCTATAAACCTATGGTTTATATATGGTGTCCTCCACCATTCAGAGGTATTTGTGAGTACGAGAGAGATCTCAGGTCTGGTGGGAGCAAATTGTGGCAGGCTTTAATGAGGAGCAGTGGGTCTGAAATTTTAAGATGAGCAAACAAATATTTTATATGCTGTGTCAAAACTTGTCCACCTGTCCTACAATGACATACTGTATGGTTTCGTCGGGCCATCCCTTTGGAGATGCGCGTCGGGGTTGCGCTCTGGTGGCTAGCAACAGGTGCTGGCTGTAGCACGTTGGCACATCTGTTTGGCATAAGCAGCGCATCGGTGTGCCTAATAGTGAGTGAGTTAATCTTATCTTGAACTGACTCATCTCCCCACAGGACAAGAAGGCAGGTAACTTCTGTTGTCGACCACGGACCACTTTCCTCCTTCCTCTGTTGTTGTTGTTGTTTATCACATCAGCCTCTCCACACATGCTCATCCTTCTACGTCATTAAACCGTGGAGAAGTACCACATTGTCGCAAGTTTAATGACGTACACAACGGAATACCTCAATAAATCCGATCTGCCTGTTTTTCCATGATAGTCACGTTGTAACATATCCAATTTATATCTGATTTATTTCCACATATGAAGGATGCCTAAAACCGATCTTTGAATATCCAAATGCATGCGTTTTTTTTTTCTCGTTTTTACACGGTAATAGAACAGATCGGATCTGTGTCACATATGAGCAAAAAATCGGAATTGGGTTACATTTAACTTGCAGTGTAATCGGGGCCTAAGTATACACCATGATGTCTTTTAAGTTAATTGTTAATATCAAAATAAAAATAGTAAGTCCCTTATATCATGTTTTCATTTTATTGTAAAGATAGTGAAACACTGTAGCAGGGGTGATGTGAATGACGTTACAAAGTACACCATTGCCTTTGAAAGATTTACCCAACGTGTCCTCATTGTGTACTTGGGTGTTAGTATAAACGGGGCCTTAGTTTTTACAAATTGAAGTGGATTGTAAATAAAACAACTAAATTACCCCCAATAAAAACCAAGAATTGTGTTGTTTTAGCTCATTTTTAATAAGTAGTTTGAACGAGCAGCTTTTTTTTTTTTTTTTGAGTGCATGAGTTTGGTATCATTCATTCATTCATTTTCTTTTCGGCTTAGTAACTTTATTAATCTGGGGTCGCCATAGCGGAATGAACCCACACAAGCACGGGGTGAACATGCAAACACAGAAATGCCAACTTACCCAGCTGGGGCTCGAACCAGTGTCCTTCTTGCTGTGAGGCGATCGTGCTACCCACTTCGCCACCTGCTGCCTTTGAGTTTGGTATCATGTTGTAATTTTTAGAAATGGTTTACACTTTTGAAATACTCCAACAAATATTCTACTAACACTAACTAACTTTGCAAGTACATGCCAACCTATTCAATTAACAATAGCTTAGTCTACTTTTACTCATATAATGACAATAAGTTGACTTACGTATATTACTGTCTTATGTCAGTAACTTAGGCAGTAATGCAAAGTAATAGCAAATAAGTGAATAAATAGCCTAAATGAAAGGAACAAGAGCGAACAAAATCAGTCACCAGGTCTAGATTAAAATGCCACCTCAGTTATGACAATCGGGCGCATGGCCTGCTCCAAAGGTTATTTGTTATTCTTTATTCCTTTAAATAATGTAGCCTAGTTGTCTTTTTAATGATTAATGAAGGAATTATTATGCTATGTTTCATTGTTTATCTTTATTTACAAGTGGTAGAATATTTACTGCTAATGTATAGGTTATTTCTGTCCGTTCGCATACCGTCCCTTTGTGCCACCTGGCGGCATAGTCGCAAACTGCAGTCATACCTAAAAAACACGTTCTTTTTTTTTTTTAATGCGGCGGCGTTAGATTGTGCGGCGGTAATAGTCATATTAAACTCTCACCTACTGTAGTAGAAGTAGCTGTAAAGCCACTTATAGCCAGCATTATAGTCAACATGAGGACCATTAAAGTGGAGCTAAATCCCAGGAAGTATGTGTGTTTCTTGTAATTTTGCTGCTAAATCTTGTCATCAGAGTTGTTATTATTACCCAAGATAAGTGACATGTTAAACATAGGCTCATTCTGAAAACGTATATACATTTCTGGAGATCGCAAATAATGTAGCCAGAGTTACGTATGGCTGCATTTCGTCTTTAAAACAAAGACCGGTTGAGTTTAGGAAAGTGGGTGGACTGGCCAATCAGTGCTTTTTAAAACACCATTAGTTAGGTTTAGGAAAGGGGGAGGGTAGGTGGGGTAATCAGTCGGTTAGTCTGTCGGTCAGTCAGTCAGTCGACAGCATTCTCTAGTGGATTTACCTGACAACACCAGGTGCAAATGTCACTCGCTAGAGAAATTTGAGATCTCAAAAAGCGTACACAGCGGCCTCTTGTGGATTAGCGAAAACAAAAACTTCAAAAAAGTAGCTCCTGGGACGTATTTTGCTCTCTCTAGAAATGTATATAGGGGTACGTAATCAGAATAAGCCTGGATTGGACATGTTTCTAATGGCTATATTGAACTGTACTGGGCAACATTGCAATTAAATACAAAAAAAGAAAAGAAAGGTTTCTGTCCTGTTTGTGACACCATGTCTTGTTTTTTTTTTTTTTTTTTTACTTCATCTACAGTAAATATACAAATTGCACCACAGTATTTTTTTTTTATAAATTTAAATAAAAAATAAAACAAAAACATTTTATGGAAAAGCTACACTAAAAAGTAATTAGTTGACTTTACTCATAAAAAAGTGAGTAGAACTGTTGCCTTAAAGTTATTAAGTAAACAAACTACGTGCCTAATTATAAAATTAAGTTAAGTCAACTTAACAGTTCCAAGTTACTTGGTTTACCCACATAACAGTTCCACGTTACTTGGTTTACTCACATAACAGTTCCAAGTTACTTTGTTTACCCACATAATTGGTCAAAGTCAATTTGTTGTTGTAAGGCAACAGGGTTGACTCACTTTTTTTTAAGTAAAGTAACTAATGGCTTTTACACTGCTTGTCAGTGTGACTTTATATCTCACAGTAGCAGTTTGTTATTTCTTATTGTATGCTTTATCTGAAAATTACCTTTATCGCAAAATGACCTAGTTTTGACTTTGTGTTTAAAACTTACAGGGGAAGATTGGTAGAACAATGGATGATAGAAAAAGTACTTTTAAATTCTGTTTGGTGCAGAGTCAGAAAGTAAAGGGAACTTGTTGCAAAAACACCTCAAAAATTAACAAAAATGTCCCACAAATTCAAGACAATATATGGGGGAAAAAATGATCTTACATTAAACAACTTCATATATTGGCTATAACGATTAATTAAAGAGCAATAAAAAAAGGGGGAAATAGAATGTCAGTTGGATTATTGTTTATGTTGTTATATTATGTGACAAAGGAATTATGAAGCTAATATTTATGGCTGTTTATTTTCTCTTTTCTTTTAATCATGTACAATAGAGCTGTTCATTTAATGGGAATATCAGGTAAATGTCACCTTTGAAAAGTTTATATTTTTTTAATAACAACAATTAACTTTATTCATAATCTCAAATTCACAGCACTTGTCGAGATGGAGTTTGTGGAGGAAGAGGTTTAAGTCGCTTTGAGACACTAAAAAAAAAACAGTTCTCATGAGCTGGTCATATATTTTATCATCATTTATTTATGTGATTTTATAATTGTGCTGTAACGATACAACCGGTAGCCAGCCTGGTGAAAGGGGTGGTTCTTTTTCCCGAAAAAAGACCTTTTTGTAGTTATTCGCTTCATTTTCTATTTAATTTTGAGGCTTAAATACTGCATTTAGAGACATTTAAGCACATTTTTTTAGCTGGATTAGCTTGTTGGATGGTCATCGTACCATATTTTAAATGTAATAAAAATAAGAATTTTTATAATACAAATTTATTACATCCTATATCATTAGAAAAAAAAAATTGTTAAAATTTTAAAATAAAAACTGTAGCCTATTGTCATTTATTAGGCAAATAACAAACTGAGCACATCCAAGTTTTCTCAGTCAGAATTTGGCCATTTGAATATTGTATAATTAAAATAAATAAATAAATAAATATATATATATATATATATATATATATATATATATATATATATATATATATATATATATATATATATATATATATATATATATATATATATATATATATATATATATATATATAAAATAAATAAATAATAATAATAATAATAATAATGTAGATCTTGGCAATTTTTCTGGCCTCTCTTGTAAAAAATAGTACATTTAAATTATATACATGTATATGGATAACAACAATAGCCAAATTATTGTTGTAATTAACTTTAATATGGTTCGCTGTTGGTGCTTTACACTTTTTTATTGGTCATTTTTTCTTTCAAGTTCATTGTAAAATGAATTCTCTATTTAACAACAATACAGTAGGTCAGTGGTAAAAGATGACTTCACTTGATTCTGCTTGGTCTTAAGCCTTTTATGGGTTATTTTCACAATGTATGATGGCTTAGCAGTCAAAATGGGACAAATGAGCTCATGCATGGAACAAAATCTGGACCTTTGTCAGTGGGGGGTGGGTCTTTCGAACCATCCAAACCTCCCAGCCCCCCCAGTTGCGGGCCCGCGATATATGTTTATAAAACATATATTTTATGTTCAACTGCATCTGTCTGCAAAAACATTATAAACTTTTATAAATACATGTTGAATGCTTTTGAATGCATAATTATGGTGGAAATATGAGGAGACTTCTCTGCATGAAAGACCTGGGAATGGCAGATTAACACGCTGCTGCATCTCCAATACGGTAAGAAATTAATTATAAATGAAATGTGGAGGATGTGACAAGATGATTGGCAGGGCATGTAACCAAGCAACAGGACAGTCCGTTAATGAGGTACTAAATGATACATACTTTTTCTTCTTCACTAAAGTAGTACATTCTTTTAGGGCAAAAAATAACTAGGTAACGGTTACTTGTTGTAATTAATTTTTATAGTTATTTCCCCCGTATGATTGTATTGTAGGGCAGCACGGTGGCTCAGTAGTTAGCACTGTCACCTCATAGCAAGAAGGTCACTGGTTCGAGTCCCGGCTGGGCTTTCTCAGTACTGGGTTGCGGCTGGAAGGGCATCCTCTGTGTAAAACATATGCCAGGGGTGCCTAAACTTTTTCTTATTAAGGGCCAAAACCAAACTTAATTGAGGGTGATGGGGCGAAGGTAAATATATCAAACTGTATTAAGTTAAAGCTGTCATGGATAATTACTTAATTTATTTATTTGATAATAAAAAACAAAAACTAGAAAACCTTTCTTTATATTAACCAATGCAGTATAAGTTTTTATATTTTATAATAAACATATTATATTAAAAACAATCTCATTTATAACAAAATGGAGTTCAGTGGAGCACCTGTTTTTGTCTTGATATGCTCCCTAATGTTTTCTGCATTGTCTTCTGTCTGTCCGTCAGTATTTACATTTTATAAAATCAGATTAATTTACAGATACATTTAATTGAAACATTTGATTTCAGTTGGCTTTTTTGTAGCCGAGCAATAAAACAAACAAACAAAAACAAGGTTATGTTAAATTAGAATGGACACTCTCTTCTCAGATGGGATGGTGGGCCAAATCAAAGGATACAATGGGCAAACTTTGGCCCGCAGACCCTAGTTTGGGCATCTCTGGCCTATATGCTAACCGGTTAGCATAATATCTCTGAAACACAACCCCTTCCATTCCATCCAAAGCCATGCCTCCTGAAATCAGGAACGCGCACCTTAAAGATGACAGGAGAGATCCCACTAGATCATGTCAATCGCCAGTTAGAAAACTTTAGAGTATTTTATAATACTACTACAAAAAACTATTTTATCTAGCACGTTTTAAGTTATGCAGTTAACAAGCAAAACTTGTCATAATGTGCAATATTTCCAGCATGCAAGGATCGCTGGTCTCACTCTCTCACAAGTTTTGTCCTAAAGCGACTACTGTATGCTTAGTGGTTGGCCAGCAGGGTGCAGGAATTACACTTATTACTAAGCCATACTAACATGCTGTTTCAGACTGAATATTCAAAGTAGCATGCTAAACAGTATAGGGAGCATATCACGGCTTGTCATTGTTCAAAAATGAACCAATGTAAATATAAAACCAACTCAGTAAAGCAAGCTAGGTGGAATAGCACTATTTACTTATGGTTTGTTGTTAAATTAAATAAAAATCTACATTATTGATACTGTAAAGGGTCCCTTATGAAATTCGTCGAAAGATTTCAGTGGCTGAACAACACTTCCGTGCATATAACCAGGCTGCGAATTATACATTGACAATCGGGGGGTTACATATTTAATTAAATTACAACTAATTTATTAATTAAACTTTTTGTTTTGAGGGATATTGAGTGGTTCTTAATGAAATTTGATATATTAAACAAATGATGACAGATTTGCATTCCTGCACCTATTTTTTTTTTATTTAACTGTTTAACTTGCATGTGCGAGCAAGTGTATAATAAATTATAAATTATGCATCTAGTTTTATGGACATCGACAGTACAAATGCCTATCAACACTTATGTGGTCAGTTGCTCTAGATTTGCCGGTTTTAAACCTGCTAAATTAATATTTTGGTGCAAACAAGCATTTACAATGGTATGAACCATTTTAGGAGAGGTCGAATGTATATTTACGTTATCTATTATTTTAATTTGTAATATTATTTAAGATACAGATCAGAGAAAACCATTTCTTAACTTTTAAGGGCAAAACCCCCCATACATCTTGCTTTGATGTTCTTCAGGGGGGAATCAAAGGTTAATTAGGGGGTCAGACCCCCCCCCCAAAATCTGTCGGTTTGGTTTAGGGAAGTGGGTGGGTGGGTGGGTCAATCGGTGCTTTTTAAAACACTATTAGTTGGGTTTAGAGAAGGAGATGGTGGATTGGGGAATCGGTCGGTTGGTCAGTCAGTCAGTCAGTCAGTCGACAGCAGCCTCTGATGGATTTACGTGAGAGCAGAAGTATGACACTCGCGAGAGAAATTTGAGATCTCAAAAAGCGTACAGATCAGAGAAAACCATTTCTTAACTACGAAGGGCAAAACCCCCATACATCTTGCTTTGATGTTCTTCAGGGGAGGATCAAGCGTTAATTAGGGGGGTCAGACCCCCCCAAACCCCCCTGTAATTCACACTATGCATATAACCCATTCGTAAAACAAAAATCAGCTTTGCATGACGAAAATTGTTTTAAATCATAACATTACCTGTCTAAAAGAAATACTTCAGCCATGGTATCATCCTTTCTCCAGCGTGCAAAAGTAACTCCAATACTGATTCAGGATTTGAAAAAGTTTTGATTCAGCATTTGTTTTTACCACTGTCACTCGTGTTCAACTGACTGTGGCGAGTGTGCATGGGCAAAACGTGGATCTGCCTGAACAGAGGTGCGCAGTTGTACAAATCTTCATTTGTTGACAGACAGTTTGGGCTACTTATCAGAATTATGGAAATTGTCGGCCCAACAATATTTAATTGGATAACCATTTTTTTGTCTTATGCCTTAACCAGAATATAAAAATATATATAAATACATTTAGATCATTTACTTTAATCATTACTATTGGAATGTGAAGAGACTTTCAACCAGCACAACAAAAAAAATTCTGAAGACAATCACCTACCGCACCTTTAAATATAAATGTGTAAATAAATATAAGACACTGTATTTCATCTAAAATTCGCCTGGAACAAAAATGGCAGGGTGTCACATATCTTCTCAGTTTGCATGGGCATGGTGCTTCTGGGCGACTGCAAGGACTGACGAGTGCCAGTGTGACAGCGTTGCAGGTGTGAGAGAGGGTTGGCATTTTGAAGGGCACAGTGGGTGAGGCGGGAGAGCAGCCAGGACTCGCGGAGAAAGGCAAAGTGGCACACAGTGCAAGGCTGGGTGGACAGAACAGCACTTCCTTTGCAAGCGACAAGGGGAGGTACTCTGGCACGCGCATAATACTAAGTATTTATAGAATGCAAGGGATATGGTGCCATAGCAGACGCTGCTATCTAACATATGGACTGATCTGTTATAGATATTGGTGGAAAAGAAGAAACTTTGAGTGATTTAGTTGACTTAACTAAACAGCAGTTTTAAGAAGACTGGTTGATTGCTTGTATAAACTAAATAAGAGTGTTGTATATGTGTATTACTTTTCTTGCTGTATCATTGAAGTGTTTCTAAAATTAAATATGATGTACAGACTGACAAAGAAAATGAATTTGGCATCCAGTCAACTTTTGTTGCCTGTTGAACGGGTGTTTTTTTTGTTGTCTTAAAACGTTGATCTTTTGCAGTTATTCACCTCAGTTTCTATTTAATTATGAGGTTTTAATACTGCATTTTAGTGACATCTTAATCACAATTTTTTTTTTTTTTGCTGGATTAGCTTGTCGGATGGTCATCATAACCACACATTTTGATGTACCAAAAACATTTCCTAAAGATTAAGAAGAAAAAAATATAAGAACATTTAGAAAACTTATTTTTTAAATACAAATCTGTTCAAATTTTAAATTTAAAACTATGCCTATTGCCATTTATTAGGTGAACACAAACTAGCCAGCACATTCAACTTTCCTCAGTCACGCTGAAGCAACAGTGCACACAGGATTCCGCTTGGTCTTAAAGCCTTCTGCAATGGGTAATTTTCACAATTTATTATGGCATAGCAGTCGAAATAGGACAAATGAGCTCATATAGAACAAATTCTGGACCTTTGTCAGTGAGGGGTGGGTCTTTGTTATATATCCTAAAAATGTCCAGCACTATTTAGCTGCACCATAGAACATTACACATTTATCCACTGTAAAATAATGATATGACAAAAAGTCATGACAACAAATGTTTTTATGTTACTTTAGCTTGCATTAATAAGTTAATCAGGTTAAAACTAAAATTATTAAGTTGCATACGGTTTAACTTAATACTTCTAGTCACTTTGACTAATGTAAATTTTAAAATGTGAGATTCAATTTAACTTAACTAAACAATTTAAGGCAGTACAATTTTTTTACGGTGTATGCAGTTTTAAGTGAAAGCCCTTACCCATAATCTACCAAATTAACACCTAGTTGAATTTACTAGAACATTGCATGCAAACTCGTGGCCTTAAATGAACACTCTACTTTTTACAACTCCCATTTAGAGTTAAACAGCTGAGATTTGCCATTTAGGAATTTATTCAGCCAATTTCCAGGAGCACTTTTAGTTTAGCTTAGCATAGATCATTGAATCGGATTAGACCATTAGCATCTAACTGAAAAATGACCATAGAGTTTTGATGATTTTTCTATTTACAGCTAGACTCTTCTGTAATTACACTGCATACTGATGGTAACCGATGACAGATGGAAAATAAAAAATTGCTATTTACTAGAGCGATGTCGCTAAAATGTATATTTTAATTTTGACATAATAATAAAAGAACTTTGCTGCCATACCAAATGGTTGTGTAAGTGCAGGACTTTTTATTGGCCTGGGGACTATTTTATTACGCAGAAAAATTTGAAGTATTATAATACAATTAGCAAAATAATAAATCAATTTGAATGTGGGCTCAATAAAACTCAAGTAAAACAAAAAAGAAATCAGCTGAGATTTGCCAATTATGAAACCATTCAGCCAACTTCCAGGTCTAGCAAGGGCACTTTTAGCTTAGCTTAGCATAGATCATTAAATCAGATTAGACCATTAGCATCTAACTCAAAAATGACCATGGAGTTTTAATGATTTTTCTATTTACAGCTTGACTCTTCTGTAATTACACTGTGATGGTAACCGATGACAGATGGAAAATAAAAAAAAAATGCTACTTCCTAGAGCGATGTAGCTAGAATGTATACTTTAATTTTGACATAATAATAAAGGAACTTTGCTGCCATATCAAATGGTCGTGTAAGAGTAGGACTTGGTATTGGCCTGGGCACTATTTTATTATGCAGAAATATTAGAAATATTCATTCATTCAATCATTCATTCATTCATTTTCTTTTTGGTTTAGTCCCTTTATTAATCTGGGGTCGCCACAGCGGAATGAACCGCCAACTTAACCAGCATATGTTTTACGCAGCGGATGCCCTTCCAGCTGCAACCCATCTCTGGGAAACATCCACACACACTCATTTACACTCATACACACTACGGACAATTTAGCCTATCCAATTCATCTGTACCGCGTGTCTTTGGACTGTGGGGGAAACTGAAGCACCCGGAGGAAACCCACGCGCTCAATAAAACTCAAGTTTAAAAAAAGACAGAAATCTAACTCAATGAACACAGCTTTAAATATATTGCAACAATAATAATAAGTACAAAAATATAATTTAAGTAATTTATTATAATAATAATAATGCGGTGGCGCAGTGGGTAGCACGATTGCCTCACAGCAAGAAGGTCGCTGGTTTGAGCCTCGGCTGGGTCAGTTTGGAGTTTGCATGTTCTCCACGTATTCGCGTGGGTTTCCTTTGGATGCTCCGGTTTCTCCCACAAATCCAAAGACATCCGGTATAGGTGAATTGAGTATGCTAATATTGACCATAGTGTATGTGTGTGAATAAGTGTGCATGAATGTTTCCCAGTGATGGGTTGCAGCTGGAAGGGCATCCGCCGCGTAAAACATATGCTGGATAAGTTGGCAGTTCATTCCGCTGTGGTGACCCCAGATTATTAAAGGGACTAAGCCGAAAAGAAAATGAATGAATAAATGAATAATAATAATAATAATAATAATAATAATATTATTATTATTAATAATAATAATAATAATAATGTCCCTGCAGACTTTTGCTCCAACACAAGTCAAATACACCTGAACAGACTAATCAGTGTCTTCAAGTTCACTAGAAAGCTGCAGGCAGTTGTGTTTGATTAGGGTTGGAGCAAAAGTCTGCAGGGACACCGGCCCTCCAGGATCAAGTTTGCCCATCCCTGAGCTAGACACAACACTTAAAGTGAAAATGACAAAACATTTTTTTTCTAATTTTCATTCTTTAAAAGTGACTGTATTAAGAAAAGTAAACATGGTCAAGTTAATTTCACGCTGACTTTGAAAATTGTTATGGGCATAAAACAGACAAAAACAGCTCAGACAAAGGACAAACACCACAGCTCCATACGCAGAGAGCTTAAAGTCACCTGTGAATGATTCACTGAAACAAACATCCAGGTAAAACCTATAACACTGTAATGTTGAATGGCAACTGGTAAATGCATTTGACATTGGAAGACTATAAGCTCCTTATTGTTAATTCCAACCTGGGCTCATATTGTTCATTATCATTATTCGACCAGCTGAAGAAGAGAGAAAAAAAAAGAGAGCAGCAGACAGTAAAAACAGAGGGCTGAGAGCATAGAAATAAATAAATATAAACCAACAGGAGACGTAAAGATATACCAGGAAGCAAAAAGCCAGAGACAAAGCATGAATGAAAATTGATTTTTGAGTTTTGTTTGTTTCAATAAAGGCAGCATTACCTCAAAGCTCCGTCTTCAGAAAGACTTCTCAGAACAAAATGTGCTATTAAGACAATAATAGGATTATTATTCCTGTTTGTTTGTTATGGTGGATCAACTAAATCAGGGTTAAAAGAGAGGAGATTAACTCGGCCTCGTTATCGTCGCTTCATGAAATTAGCACCAGACGCAAGACTCATCTGCATATTCATTTATTGTTGTGAGAATCTATCCCTTTAATTAGACATTGAGACGAGATAGGCACTTGTTTTCGATAAACACGCAGTGACAAGCACACATTCGAGCGTCTGACTTTTTTTCATATTCTTTTATTGCATTAAAAAGCGTTCACACCACCTATGAGGTGGTGAGAGAAAGAAGTGGGAGGTGATTTCTTCTTAAGTTGCATCAAAGTAAAAAAAAAAAAAAAAGGCAGGCGGCATGTAGCGGAACGCTAGTCGGACACTTGCATGTGTGTGTATGTGTATGTGTGTGTGTGTGTCTGCACGCATATGCTCATGCAAAAGAGGTACCGTGCCTATATTTGTGTTTACTCGCCATTGTACGTACCTGCGCGCGTTTCTGCGAGATTTGTTCTAAACGAGCAATTAAACAGTCAAATGAAATTGTCATTTGATTTTAATTACCGCGTACAAATTGAGACAGCCCTTGAAGTCAGCTGTGTTTCTTTCCATTTCTGATGATACGTTGTTCAATGTGAGAGGATAATAAGACAGGCTGTTAATTAAAATCCCTCGTTATTGTCAGACGGAGTGACTAAACATTGTCTATACCTTCACTGAGTAATGCTGTTGACACACAATATCACGCAGACTAAATGCATTAAATCACACCTGCAGTAATTAGAAGAGCTCCACTCATTCACAGCTTAATACATCTGACCTGAGATCGGATTCCTGCTTCTCGAACGCTAATCAGGGCCGTACAGGTCACACTGTTTACAAAACAGATGATGCTGATTATTAACAAAAACAAAAGGGATTCCAATACAATATATCAAAACATCTGTTTTAGGCTGTCCAGTGAGCCAGATGTGAGTTGAATAATAATGCTCAATATATAAAAAAAAATTCAGAAATTTAAAATATCACTCATTTTTAGGTTTCTTATTTAATTTTTAATTACTCCAGTGATAATCAGCCATTATATGTGACATATATTCCAAGAGTAAAGCCGCGGTCACGCTGCACTTTTCTCCGCATAGACTTCCATTCATACGCACGCCAATGCAGTAGAAGTTTTGCTGCGTTGCAAAAGTTTAAACTTGGTGAACTCTGACCTGTGAAATCGTATAACGTGATTGCGTGAGACCAATCGAAGATCAAAACATGACTTCTCTGTACAGAAATGTAAAATATGGACCAATCGCTTGCTTTTTTAAATGTCTAATCATCTTGTTTAATCCCGCCCCTTTTCGCAGTGATGTACAGCAGAATTTTGCATGCTTAAACTCTGGTGTGACAGCGGCATTAGGAAAGGTTGCTAATTGTGTACACCTTAAGTGTCTATATCAGGGGTACCCAAACTTTTTCTTATGAAGGGCCAAAAACCTAATTTTATTATGGGATGGTGGGCCAAATCAGAGGTTACAATAGCCGCGTTTCCACTATCGCGCCTAAAGCGAGTAGGTCAGTGTGAGCCAGGGCCAGTCGCGTTTCCATAGTCACTTCCGGGGCCTGATCGGGCCAAAGCGGGGTTTTCTTGGGGCCAGCGGAAGGCTTTTTATGGCCCACCGAATACCTTGGGCCAAAGCAAGCCAGCTGGGGCTTCGGGGTGGAGTGAAAGCAGAGGCGGAGTATGCAAGATGGTGTGCCGCTGTCATTACATTAGTTTTCCCATCACGCACGAGTACATGTGCCAAAAAAAATAAATAAATAAGGGAAAGAAAAAACATAGCTACGGCTGAGTTTAAGATATTCCATGAAACACCTTTTAGGCTAGGGGTCTTTTGCTTAAGATCGCCCTTATGTTTCCCTTTTAAATTTAAGACTGTTGCATAAAATAATAATTAAAGTAGCTTTAATTTACTAAGTGATATTTCTTTGCTGCGTCTTCCTTGATTTTTTAATAATGCTTAATAATCTTTACACCATATTAAAGACAGCCGCCAGTAACTTTCAGTTGTCGTGAGTTTTTGTCAAGTTTAAAAGGTGTGTTTGCGCATGAAACATATACGTTTAGATGCATGTGTGTGTGAGAGAAACTGGCCGAAAGAGGGCTTGCTTCAGAGCTAATGCATAAAACTTTACAAATTACGTGTCTACTTTTGTAGTGTCATAAATCTAGATAAAATAAGCTATAGGCTACTGAAATCATTTAAAGAATTACACATATCGGATATAAAAGCAATAAGAAGAAGAATTAAATAAACCAATATAAAACAAGCAAAAGCGATCACAATTTAGCTATATACAATACAAATAAATTAATCAGTTTTAAGTCATTTTGAACTTTCATTTTACAAATCTGAAAAAAAAGATTTTAGATATTTTCTAAAAACAATAAACAACGGAGGAGTTTTGAAATATTTTTTATAAAGTATTTTGATATGATGATATTAATCAAATCATGCAAAAAGAGAATGAAACTACCTTTCAATTCCTTCCTGTCATCCAGTCCTGCACTACTTTTGGGAAAAACTGCACGTTAAAAAATTGTTCTGTGTCCTCAAACAAATGTTTAATTTTTCATATGACGTGGTAAAATAAAAAAAAAATAAAAAAATTTAAATGTAGAGCTTTATCAGAAGGATATTTAATATTTTAAATTGTAATTATGCTTTGGGGAGAATCAGACTAGATATGCCATTCTGTCGAAACAAGGATGTAATAAAAAAAAGTTTTATATGGAGTTATTACGCATAAATTCTGTGGTTTTATATTATGGATGGTGCTCTGGGTCATCCCTCCGTTAGAGGCGAGACCACTCAATTTACCTTGCCAACTGTCAGTTGGCGAGTAAACGAATATAATGAATGAAAATACAAAGCATATAGACATATAATGTAATGCTGTACAGTATTTGTTTGTTTCGGTTTACTCCACTTTAATCGTTTCGTATTGATGCGATGGTGTGCTTTGTCTGCCTGATTCCCGCTGAACTGGATGAGTTGTGTGACTTTTGATTTGTGGGGCGTTCAGGGGGTGGGGTTTGCGTGCCACGATGTGACATGATTTCGGCCTCACTGCTCAACCTCCTGGGCGACTGGACCGGCCCGGCCTGATAAAAGCCCTGGCTCGCACTGGCCCGACAGTGGAAACGCGGCTAATAGGCCAATTTTGAACAATGAGCTCATCTGGGTACTTTGAATCATCTTGACTGTCTGTCATGCTGGTGTTTTTGACTGTTTGGTGCCATCTTGTGGCTGAATAATATGTAGGTCAGTGTATGCTCCATTCAGCTGTTTTTGTTTCTGTCAGCTTTGCATTGCTAAACTATTAATCTTGTTGCCCATTTTCTTGAAAACTAACTGTGTTGTCGCCTCACATTGCTGCATTTGGTCCAAAAAGCTGCACATAAACACACATGAGCATGCACGTTCTGCGCCTGCGCAAGAGGATGGCTACGTCCGAAATCGCCTACTACTCAAGTACTACTTTTGGATTTGAATTTACTACATGACCATTAGAGAAGTGCGTTCTATATGAATGTGAGTAGTATGAATGGAACTCGCCATACTACATCTTTTGTTATTATCACATGACCTACCCGCGTCAGTTGCATCACTTTACTCCTATTCATGAATTCTCTCACAAAGCATTATGGGATATCGTAGCATCCATCGGATGCGCACTTCAAAATCTCGCCAGAAGTAG
Source organism: Danio kyathit (assembly GCA_903798195.1). Classification (NCBI taxonomy): domain Eukaryota; kingdom Metazoa; phylum Chordata; class Actinopteri; order Cypriniformes; family Danionidae; genus Danio; species Danio kyathit. The sequence continues at coordinate 25,256,079 of LR812537.1, read as the reverse complement.
TAGGTCATCCAGGTACTTCTCACATACTGTTTTTCGGCTATGAATTCAGACATACAGTACGACTTGGCTCGCATACTGTTTTTAACATACTATATAGTATGGAAGTATGCCATTTCAGACATAGCAGGGCAGTAGTCTGTTTTCTCATTCCACAAAGGAATACCAAAACTTTGGATGCACTCATAAAAACTGTAAACAAAGAAACATTTAGTAACATTTTTACAGTACTTTTCACTCACCACGGAGAGATATTCTTATGCAAACATGGCTGATAATCTAATAAATCATATCAAAGCAACAAAATGACAGCCCTTTTTTTTTTGTACTGTCAACTCACAGCTCTTACTAAATGGTCTTCACTGAACTCACCACCCATGCTACATTACTGTCTGGTTCTACTCACACCCCCTGTAGTAAAATTACAGCCGGCTTCATTGTGTTTCTTCTTAACTTTAATTGTTTATGTCGATTCAGTTTTTGTTCTTGCACTCTGACTCGTTGCCGAATAGCCAATCAGTGTACTTTCTCCAATCAACAGTCAATGCAGATCCTTCATGCTGAATTGGGCCAACTCGATCCGATGTTAACCAGACAGGAGGCAACGTGTGAAACACACCAAATCAACAAGGCAGACCAACGGCACATTGTTGCCCAATGGCTGAATGTCAGCTTGGTGTGTTCTGGCTTTTTAGCTTATTTGATATCTAATGATACAAACAACATAGGTTCATTCTGAAAATGTACCCCTAGTACATACATATAAACTTTAAATAAAGCAACGTTTAGTATCATATTGACAGTACTTTTCACTCACCACGGAGAGATTTTCTCATGCAAACATGGCTGATAATCTAATAAATCATATCAAAGCAACAAAATGACAGCCTGTTTTATTGTGTTGCCTCTTGAATTAAATTGTTTGCTCGATTTGGTCACTTTAGTTTACATGCTGAATCGGGCCAACTTGCTCAAACGTTAACCTGACTAAAGGCGATGTGTGGAACACACCAAACAAACAACGCTGCCCCATGGCCAACTGTCAACTTACAGCTCTTACTAAATGGTCTTCACTGAACTCACCACCCATGCCACAGTTCTGTCTGGTTCTACTCACACCCCCTTTTGAGAAGGATCAAAACCAGCATATCTGCCAAAGCAGTCTTGCACACTAACATGGACACTATAGACTACAGCTTCTAGTGCACTTCTTGAGGGCAGTGGATTGAGGTTTACTGTTACGCTAACATGGAATCACAGCTCCAATTTAACCCCATGTATTTTTGCACCTTTTTGAGAGGAATTTGGCGCACAACAATGATGCTGCAGACCAAAGCCTCTAATATCAGTCACAAGTGCACCTCAGGGGAGTAAGGTTTACTTGCACATCCCCTACTAGCTGACCTAAGGCACAGAAGGTAAAAACATTAAAAAAGTTTCCAATAATACACATTTCAGCATAACATCTTTTTTTTTTTAATTGTCTGAAATGGTTTGTTGAAGAATCTAGTCTCTCCAAACCTATTCCTTCCTAGAATCTACTCTGTTTTGCTTGGTCAGATGACCTAGTATGTTGTGACTAGTCTACTGCTTGCAGCCTGTGTTAAAAATGAAATACCCAGAGGCTTTCCTAGCACTCACACAGAGATACAAACAGTAATGATGGCATCCGTTTCACAGCATTAATTCAAACTCAAGTCCTCATCCTTTAGAAGTGGATGTAAGCATCTTCTTGGCACGTCAAAACATGAATGTAACTCTTTCAGGTCTCAGCTACAACTAGACTGTTTGAGAATCAAAGTAGGCATGGACAATTGCATCACTGCGGTGCTACAAGGACTATTTAAGAGCTTCTTCAGTTTTGGTCTCCAAATGCATTCTTTATTTCCCAGGTAATGAAGGCTAAAACTGATGGATACTTGGGGGCACAGACTATTCCAAGTTTCACTGCTCGCCAGTGACAAATGGATTTTTTTAGAGCTAAAAATGGCACATTTTGTTTTAAAATGTATGCATTGTACTTTAGAATTGGGTCGCACCCAGCTGACGATGTAGCAAAATTACAGCCGGCTTCATTGTGTTCCTTCTTTACTTGAATTGTTTATTTATGTCAATTCAATTTTTGTTGCATTCTGACTTGTTGCCTAATAACCAATCAAAGTGCTTTCTTTAATCAACGGTCAACGCAGAGTCTACATGTTGAATCAGGCCAACTCAATTCAATAACAATCCGATGGGAGGCGACATGTGAAACACACCAAATCAATTGGTGGACGTGGGAAGTGGGTGGGCGGGTCAATCAGTGCTTTTGAAAACACTATCGGTTGGGTTTAAAGGAGGAGGAGGGAGGGTCAGTCGATCGGTCAGTCAGTCAACAGCAGCTTTTGGTGGACTTACACGAGAAGAGCAGGAGCGAATGGCACTCCCGAGAGAAATTTGAGATCTCAATAAGCGTACACAGCAGCCTCTGGTGGATTTGCGAAAACAAAAACTGCAAAAGAAGTATCTCCTGGGAAGTATTTGGCCCTCTCCAGAAATGTTTATAGGGGTACATATTCAGAATGAGTCTGGGTTGGATACAAATGGTTAAATCATTTAGCAATTTTGTAGATAGGTATACTAAGTGGTCTCAGTGGTGCACAGTATTCATCAAACATTAGGTGAACAATACTAGAATGACCTACTGCTTCTGCTGAGATTCTCAAGAGTGTACCTGATGGCCACTATACAAAAAGTGATATAAGTAAATAAAAAATGAAAATGGCAGAAAAGACAAAGTCTTAAGAAAATGTACTCGTGTAAGATCTAATGTAAATTATTTTTGAGTCAAATGAACAGGTGCAGTACATTGAGGATAATATTCATACTTCTACTTAGGGCTGCTTGATTATGGGAAAAATCATGATCACGATTATTTTGGTCACAATTTTAATCACGATTATTCAAAATGATATACAGTTGAAGTCAAAATTATTCGCCCTCCTGTGAATTTTATAAATATTTCCCAAATGATGTTTAACAGAGCAAGGAATTTTTCGCAGTATTTCCTATTATATTTTTTATTCTGGAGAAACTCTTATTTGTTTTATTTTGACTAGAATAAAAGCAGGTTTAAATGTTTTGAAACCTATTTTAAGGTCAAAATTATTAGCCCCCTTAAGCAATATATATTTTTTGATTAAACTATGACTTGCCGAATTACCCTAATTAAGCCTTTGAATTGCACTTTAAGCTGAATGCTTGTATCTTGAAAAACATCTAGTAAAATATTATGTACTCTCATCATAGCAAAGATAAAATAAATCCGTTATTAGAAGTGAAAATGTATTATGTTTAGAAATGGGTTGAAAAAAAATATTTTCGTTAAATAGAAATTGGGGGAAAAGGGTCACTAATAATTCAGGAGGGCTAATAATTCTGACTTCAACTGTATATATATATATATATACACACAGTTATTTTTCTCCCTGTTAATAAGAAAAGGGAAATAAATACAATAGAATAGAAATATGAAACAAACTGTGCATTAAGCATCTTCACTGTAAGAAAAAAAAAAACTTTCATTCAACTTTAAGTCCTTCAGTCAAGAGCAGTGAATGATTTTCTCCTTTTGTTATTTGATTAATAATGATAAAGACAGTCGACCGCAGGAATATTGCGTGCAGTACAGTTCTGATTTATGCTTTCACTTTCACTTGTCTTTTTCTCAACTCGTTTGTTTATTACATAAATGAGGGTTAATATGAATATTCACTAAACACCACGTTTTGACACAAATTTACATGTATTTGACCATTAAAGCGCTCACATTAAGATGACTTTAGATATGTGTGCTCTGCTCTTCTCTAAGGCTGAGCGCATACACACAACAGCATGCGATCTCTTTAGCGCTTTTAAAAACATGAATGATTTGAATGTACATCAATGAATGATGCGCATCCCGTGCTGCAAATGTTAAATTACAGTACATGCTTTTAGTCATTTTCACGTGAAACTGAGCTTTGCAGAGCAACAAATGTGTACAACTGGAAAGGGGGCGGTATATGACGCAATAATTGCTTTATCTCGATTAATGTTTTTTCATAATCGTAAGAAGCCAAAATCGAAATCGAAACTGAATTTATGATTAATTGCACAGCCCTACGTTTAACCAAAATAATTTATTTGCATTCTTTTAGCACATGCTTTAATCCAAAGTGACAAATTTACACAGGGTATATGCAGGAATCCTAAAGAAAATGTCAATACCTTTTTTTAGGACTTTTTAAAGACCTTCTCAGAATATTTTAAGACCTCGTCGCCACTTCAAGTTCTAATCAGTATCCAACCTTTAATTTAATAAACAGTTGCTAATAAACAGTTGTAGTTAAATAAATGAATGGAGCACAACCGTGCAACAGAACTCAGATAAGCTCGGAAGAAACAAACCTCGAAAGAATAAATTACATGGTTGTTTTCAGCGACATGTTTCAGCCACTGTTTAAACTCGTCTCTCTCCAACCAGGAGTACGCAAACTTACATTATCCCATTTTGCATTTGGTTTTGCTCTATGGGAAGGCTATTCAATTAGTTTATCATGGGGGCCAGTTCATGAAAAGCATCCCAAATGAGGGGCATTCATTCATTTTCTTTTCGGCTTAGTCCCTTTATTAATCTGGGGTCGCCACAGTGGAATGAACCGCCAGCTTATCCAGCACGTTTTTACGCAGCGGATGCCCTTCCAGCCGCAACCCATCTCTGGGAAACATTAACACACACTCATTCACACTCATACACTATGGACAATTTAGCCTACCCAATTCACCTGTACTGCATGTCTTTGGACTTGTGGGGGAAACCGGAGCACCCGGAGGAAACCCACGCGAACGCAGGGAGAACATGCAAACTCCACACAGAAACGCCAACTGACCCAGCCGAGGCTTGAACCAGTGACCTTCTTGCTGTGAGGCGAATGTGCTACCCATTCCACCACCGTGCAGCCCCGAAATAACGAACCTGCGCGCGGAAAAGACGCGATATGTGAACGGCCCGCTGCTATAGTTAATCCAGTGTGCGTGCGTATTAGCCTTGGTGTAGCTATAAACTCGGAACTTAAAACTACCGCACAGGTGGCATAACTTTGTTTTAGTTGCAGCAGTTCCGTTCTGTGCAACAGAAACACAGCGTTGAGAAGCCTTTAAGCTTAAGTGTCCAAAGGTTTTCGGCTGCTCGCGCCACTTGCGTAATGTCAGGTGACTCACGCTTTGCGCAGCCTTCAAATGCAGCTCGTGCTGTATTGAACAGACACACGTCACTTCCTAACTATAGCGGCCGTTTTTCAACTGAACTAAATTTATTTTTGATGTCTTGGTCACACTATTTGGTGGGCCGAAACAAATTGCCACCGGCCCGAAACAATCGAGGAAAATAAATATATTTATGCTTTTTTTGGAGTCAAACACTTTGGACAACGCTTGAACAAAATTTAAGACCTCATAAAAAAACAGGATTAAGACTTTTTAATACCTTTTGATTTTCTCATAATTGATTTATCAACTTTTAATACTTTTTAAGACCCCGCGGGCACCCTGTTACAAAAGATTCTAAGGATACACAATACAGATGGTACTATATAAAAAGGCACAACATTCTAATTTTTCTTAAATTAGTTAATTGAGAAGCAAAATGACAGTAAACGACAAACATATTCTAACCACGTTGACAGATTTGTTTGACTGAAGCCATAAAATTTTGGTATTTTTTTGTTTTTATTAAAAAGGATTATTAATACCACTAGTAATATTGTTTCTCAAGTAAACCTAACTTGATTTAAGTTTATTTAAAGACTTATTTTGATATTTATACAAAAAAAAAAAAACAACAAAACATGTTATTGACACATGTCATTGATACATCCCAGGATGTCCTTCGAAAAAGAGTAGAGGTTTAACCCCGGCATCCTGGCCAAATCTGCCCACTGGCCTCTGTCCATCATGGCCTCCTAACCATCCCCATATCATAATTGGCTTCATCACTCTGCCTCCTCTCCACCAGTCAGCTGGAGTGCGGTGTGCGGTCTGGAGCAAAATGGCTGCCGTCGCGTAATCCAGGTGGATGTTGCACACTGGTGGTGGATGACGAGATTCCCCCCCCCCTATGTGTAAAGCGTTTGAGTGCCCAGAAAAGTGCTATATAAATGTAAGGAATTATTATTATTATTATTACTTTCCATACCAAAAAATATCATAGATTTGCACTTAAGTATGTGATTTGGGGCATAACTTTAGATTAACAAAACCAATATTTATCATCAATATTCTCCCTGCATACTCTAATAACCCTTGAATTTTTTTTTTTTTTTTTTAGCAGGAGCAGCCTGAGAAGTGTGCGTCTACAACCAAACGACTCAAATTTGCCCTGAAAACTATTTAAAAAAAATGAAGAGACCTCTTAGCAAACCTCTAGTGTGTGCAGCACTACATTAGATTTGGCTTGTTTTATTCCCACTGCTTTACTGCCACTCTCTCTGTAATGTAATGACCACTTTAGGCTCATTTTGGGATAGGGTTCTGTTCACATGGCTGCACAGAACGGGTTGGTGCTGCATCCCCCCCTCTTCCTTTCCACCTGCTCTCCAGAGAGAAAAATCACACACCGACAATCTCACACAACACTCGGCAGACAGAGCGCTGGAACATCAGAAGATGGACAAGATGCCATGCTGTACGTCTTTCCCCCTCTATCTCTCGTTACATGCTGTGCCCTGGTGCTGTTGAATGTCTGTCCATCACACAGATCAAAAAGCTGCTCCCCTGCCCCGCAGCTTCATGGGCAGACTGTTCAAATTAACCCCGTCAGTGCTGGGGTTAACAACACAGAAATCTTCTCTCACCGCAGTTAAAATTCATGACACAGTCAAAATATTCCCAGCAATCTGGCAAATGCTAATTACCAGCGATATTAACATGCTAACATGCGAAAGCAACAATGGTGTGACAGAATATATCCTATGATGCAGTCTTCATAATTATTCAATGATTTTCTGATTTTAGGAATATATAAAAAAGAAATATTCTCCCTCAACTGTTCAAATTCATGACCTAAAATCACAGTCGAAGTATTTCCAGCAATTTGGCGAATGCTAATTTTTCTGTGATATTAACATGCTAAAACAACAATGGTGTGACAAAATATAGCCTTTCATGTTGTCTTCATCATCATTCAATCCTTTTCTTATTTTAGTAAGATTTAAAACAAACCTCGTCCCTCAAATGTCAAAATGTATGACCTAAACTCAGTCAAAATATTCCCAATAATAATGCTAATTGTCAGCAAAAATGTACATACTGAAGCAATAATGATGTGACAGAATATCTCCTCCCTAAACTGTTAAAATTCATGACATAAACTCACAGTCAAAATATTCCCAACAATCTGGCTAATGCTAATTATCAGAGATATTAACATGCTAACATGCTAAAGCAACAATGGTGTGACAATATATCATATAATGCAGTCTTCATCACCATTCAATCAGTTTCTGATTTCAGTAAGATTTAAAACAAATATATTCCCTCAACAGTCAAAATTCATGACCTAAACTCGCAGTCAAAATATTCCCAGCAATCTGGCTAATGCTAGTTATTGGCAATATTAACATGCTAACATACTGAAGCAACAATGGTGTGACAGAAAATGCAGTGCATCCAGAAAGTATTCATAGGGCTTCACTTTTTCCACATCTTTTTTTTATGTTACAGCCTTATTCCAAAATGGAATAAATTCATTTATTTCCTCAAAATTCTACACACAATACCCCATGATGACAAGGTGAAAAAAGATTTTTTGAAATTGTTGCAAATTGATTAAAAATTAAAAATCTGAAAAATCACATTTACATAAGTTTTGACAGCCTTTGCCGTAAAGCTCTAAATTGAGCTCAGGTACATTCTGTTTCCACTGATCATTCTTGAGATGTTTCAGCAGCTTAACTGGAGTTCACCTGTGGTAAATTCAGTTGATTGGACATGATTTGAAAAGGCATACACCTGTCTACATAAGGTCCCAGGGATGACAGTGCATGTCAAAGCACAAGCCAAGCATGAAGACAAAGGAATTGTCTGTAGACCTCCGAGGATTGTCTCGAGGCACAAGGCTTGTGAAGGTTACAGAAAAAATTCTGCTGCTCTGAAAGTTCCAATGAGCACAGTGGTCTCCATCATCCGTAAGTGGAAGATTTTTGGAATGACCAGGACTCTACCTAGAGCTGGCCGGCCATCTAAGCTGAGTGATCGGGGGAGAAGGACCTTAGTCACGGAGGTGATCAATAACCCGATGGTCATTCTGTCTGAGCTCCAGCGCTCTTCTGTGGAGAGAGGAGTACCTTACAAAAGGACAACCATCTGTGCAGCAATCCACCAATCAGGCCTGTATGGTAGAGTGGCCAGGCGGAAGCTACTCCCTGCCTGGAATTTGCCAAAAGGCATCTGAAGGACTCTCAGACCATAAGAAACAAAATTCTGTGGTCTCATGAGACTAAAAGTGAACTCTTTGGAGTGAATGCCAGGCGTTACGTTTGGAGAAAACCAGGCACTGCTCGTCACCAGGCTAATACCATCCCTACAGTGAAGCATGGTGGTGGCAGCAACATGCTGTGGGGATGTTTTTCAGCAGCAGTAACTGGAAGACTAGTCAGGATAGAGGGAAAGATGAATGCAGCAATGTACAGAGACATCCTGAATGAAAACCTGCTTCAGAGTGCTCTTGACCTCAGACTGGGGTGACGGTTCATCTTCCAGCAGGACAATGACCCAAAGCACACCGCCAAAATATCAATGGAAGGTTCACAACAACTCGGTGAATGTCCTTGAGTGGCCCAGCCAGAGCCCAGACCTAAATCATATTGAACATCACTGGACAGATATGAAAATGGCTGTACACCGTCGCTTCCCATCCAACCTGATAAAGCTTGAGAGGTACTGCAAAGAGGAATGGGCAAAAATTCCCAAAGACAGATGTGCCAAGTTTGTGGCATCATGTTCAATAAGGCTTGAGGCTGTAATTGCTGCCAAAGGTGCATCAACAAAGTATTGAGCAAAGGCTGTGAATACTTCTGTATATGTGATTTTTCAGGTTTTTTATTTGTAATAAATTTGCAACAATTTCAAAAAATCTTTTTTTTTCACACTGTCATTATGGGGTATTGTGTGTAGAATTTTGAGGAAATAATTCCATTTTGGAATAAGGCTGTAACATAAAAAATGTGGAAAAAGTGAAGCGCTATGAATACTTTCCTGATGCACTGTATTCTATCATACAGTCTTTGTCATAATTTAATCATTTTCTGATTTAGTAAGATTCACAAAAAAACTCCTCCCTAAACTGTTAAATTTCATGACTTAAACACAAAATATTCCCAGCAATCTGACTAATGCTAATTATAGCAACATTAACATGCTAACATGCTGAAGCAACAATGGAGTGACAGAATATATCCTATCACTATCATGCAGTCTTCCTCACCATTCAATCATTTTCTGATTTTACTAAGATTTAAAATGAATTTCCTCCCTCAACTGTCAAAATATATGACCTAAACTCACAGTCAAAATATTTCCAGCAATTAGGCTTATGCTATCAACTTCTAAAGCAACAATGGTGTAACTGAATATCACCTGTCATGCAGTCTTCATCATCAATCCATCGTTTTTTATATTTTATGAAGATTTAACACAGGAATCCTTCCACTTTTAAAAATTATGACATAAACCCAGAGTCAAAATATTTCCAGCAATTAGGCTAAAGCAAATTAGCAGCGATATCAACATGCTAACATGCTAAAGCAACAATGGTGTAACAGAATATCACCTATCATGCAGTCTTCATCATCATTCCATCTTTTTATTTTATTTTACTAAGATTTAACTTCACTGTTAAAATTCAAGACATAACTATAGTCAAAATATTTCCAGCACATTGGTAATTGCTAATAATAGTGACATTAACATGATACAAGCAACAACGGTGTGAAAATATCACCTATCATGCCGTCTTCATGATCATTCAAATATTTTCTGATTTTAAGATTTAAAAAATAATCTCTCCACTTTAAAATCTAATGACATAAATTCACAGTCAAGATATTTCCAGCAATTAGGCTAATGTTAGTTAGCAGTAATATCAACATGCTAATATGCTGAAGCAACGATAGTGTGACAGAATATCATATAATGCAGTCTTCATCATCACTCAATCATTTTCTGATTTTAGTAAGATTTAAAACATAATCTCCTCCTTCCACTGTTAAAATTCATGACCTAAACTCAGTCAAAATATTTCCAGCAATTAGGCTAATGCTAATTAGCAGCAATATCAACATGCTAACATGCTAAAACAACAATGGTGCAACAGAATTTTTTTTGATTTTATTAAGATTTAATCACAGGACTCCTTCCACTTTTAAAATTCATGACATAAACCCAGAGTCAAAATATGTCCAGCATTTTGGTTATTGCTAATAACCAGTGACATCAACATGCCAACATGCTAAAGCAACAATGATGTGCCAGAATCAAGCCTATCATGCAGTCTTCATCATCATTTTGTTACGTTGAAATAAGATTCAGGGATAGATCCAATTTGCAAGTGAAAGAAAGTTTATTTGACGCAGTCAAAAATAAACTATATTAAAGAAGTGACAACAACACAGAGAAACCGGCGAGGACGGACGGGAAACAGACAGGCGGAAACCAGGGTCCAACAGAGCAGTCTCTCCTTGTAGTCCTGAGTGCACACAGAGACACATTAACGAACAACGAACTGACACTGAAACATAGAAGCGTTGCCCAGATATAGACACGAGAATGAGTCTCAGCTGTCTACCTAATTAAGCAGCTGAGTACCACAAACACGTGATCAGGCATAACAACACACGAGGACGATCAAAACAAAACAAACCCACGTGACAAAACAGACTTCCGAATAACGCACAAACCTGCAACCGTGACAGTACCCCCCTCTCCTAGGAGCACCTCCTGGTGCTCCCTGAAGAATTTACCTGGCGATTGTAATCATCGATAAGAGAGTGATCCAATATGTCCTTAGCCGGAACCCAACTTCTCTCCTCCGGACCGTAACCTTCCCAGTCCACCAAATACTGAAAACCTCGCCCCCTCCGTCTCGAGTCCAGAATGCGCTTAACCGAATAAACGGTCTCCCCATCTACGAGACGCGGCGGGGGGGGAACCGGCATAGGCGGATTAATGGCCGCATGAAAAACGGGCTTTAATTTGGAAACATGAAAAACGGGATGTATTCTCCTGTACGCTGGAGGAAGTTTGAGGCGGACTGCCACCGGACTAATGATTTTGATGACAGTGAATGGGCCGACAAATTTAGGTGCAAGTTTATTACATACGGAGCGCAAGGGAATGTTCTTTGTTGAAAGCCACACCTTTTGACCGACAACGTAAACGGGAGGCTTAGACCGGTGGCGATCGGCTTTAGCCTTGGTGCGCGCACCCACCTGGAGGAGGGTCTGTCTGGCCCGTCTCCAAGTGCGTCGGCACCTCTGGACAAAGGCGTGAGCAGAGGGGACCGCGATTTCGGATTCCAGGCTGGGAAAAACTGGTGGCTGGTAACCTAAACTACACTGAAATGGAGAGAGGCCCGTGGCTGACACTGGTAATGAATTGTGTGCGTACTCAACCCATGGGAGCTGCTGACTCCAAGAGGCGGGATTCTGGGAAACCAAACAACGTAACATACGCTCGAGATCTTGATTGGCCCGCTCTGTCTGTCCGTTACTCTGAGGATGAAAACCAGAAGAAAGACTTACAGTCGCTCCCAATAAATGACAGAATTCTCTCCAAAATTTAGAGATAAACTGAGGCCCCCTGTCAGAAACCACGTCTGTCGGGAGGCCATGAATGCGAAAGACGTGATTAATGACAGCATCCGCTGTCTCTCTGGCTGACGGTAATTTGGGCAGAGGAATAAAATGAGTAGCCTTCGAAAACCGGTCCACCACGGTCAAAACAGCCGTATTGCCACCAGATGGCGGGAGACCTGTGACAAAATCTAGCGAAATGTGCGACCAGGGTCTCGAAGGCACTGACAGAGGCTGAAGAATCCCAGCGGGAGGGCGATTAGAAGTCTTAGAAACTGCACAAACAGAACAGGCCAAAACAAATCCACGTATATCCCGTGCCATAGCTGGCCACCAGAATCGTTGTTTAACCAAAAATAAGGTACGACTCACCCCCGGATGACAAGCCACTTTGGAAGAGTGTCCCCATCGAATGACGTCAGACCGAATCTCCTCCGGCACAAACAAACGACTGGATGGGCATCCGGGCGGGGGCGTTACCCCTTCCAGGGCTGTGCGAACCCTGCTCTCGATCTCCCATGTCACAGCAGAAACACAAATCCTCTGAGGAATAATGGGTTCAAGAGACGTATTGCGCTCGGAAAAATCAAAAAGACGAGATAACGCATCGGGTTTGATGTTTTTGGAACCCGGTCGATAAGAGATGGTAAAGTCGAACCGTCCGAAAAATAATGCCCACCGAGCCTGCCTAGAGCTAAGTCGTTTGACGGACTTGATGTATTCAAGGTTCTTATGATCGGTCCAAACGATAAAGGGAACCCCCGAACCCTCCAACCAATGACGCCACTCCTCCAAAGCAAGTTTGACAGCCAGCAACTCCCTATTACCAATGTCATAATTTCGTTCTGCGGGAGATAAACGGTGTGAAAAAAACGCGCAAGGATGAATTCTGTCGTCCGAAGACGCTCGCTGGGACAGGATAGCGCCCACCCCCACCTCTGACGCGTCAACCTCCACCACAAACTGCCGGGATGGATCAGGAGTCACCAGAATGGGGGCTGAAACAAAGCTGCCCTTTAATTTTGTGAATGCTGCTTGTGCAGCACTCGACCACCTGAAGGGAGTCTTGGAGGAGGTTAATGACGTCAGAGGAGCGGCGAGCTGGCTGAAATTGCGAATAAAACGCCGGTAGAAATTGGCGAAACCCAGAAATCTCTGCAGGGCCTTACGAGACTCCGGAATTGGCCAATCTACCACAGCCTTAATCTTCTCTGAATCCATGCGCACCCCCTCGACCGACACAATGTGTCCTAGAAAGGGAACAGACTGTGCATGGAACACGCATTTCTCCGCCTTGACAAAAAGCCCATTCTCTAGCAGCCGCTGAAGCACTCGTCTGACGTGTTGCACATGTTCCTGGAGAGAACGGGAAAAAATCAGAATGTCATCCAGGTAAACATAAATAAACTGATCTATCATATCTCGCAACACGTCATTAACGAGTGCTTGGAAAACTGCGGGGGCGTTGGAAAGCCCAAAGGGAAGAACACAATATTCAAAATGCCCCCTGGGGGTATTAAAAGCCGTTTTCCACTCGCCCCCCCCCCCCCCCCCTCCCTCCCTTATGCGGACCAAATGATAAGCGTTGCGGAGATCTAATTTCGTGAAACAAGATGCCCCTTGCAGACGCTCGAACGCTGAAGACATCAACGGCAAGGGATACGTATTCTTCACCGTGATGTTGTTCAGCCCTCGATAATCTATGCAAGGTCGAAGAGATCCATCTTTCTTTTTCACGAAAAAGAACCCCGCCCCCGCCGGTGAAGAAGAAGGGCGGATGATCTTGGCCGCTAGAGAATCAGAAATATATTTCTCCATGGCCTCCCTCTCAGGAATGGAAAGAGAGTATAACTTGCCTTTAGGCGGAGACGTCCCTGGCAGTAAATCTATAGCACAGTCATAGGGACGATGAGGAGGAAGAGAAGCAGCTCGAGACTTACTGAACACTCTCTTCAGGTCGAGGTACTCACTGGGCACGTTTGACAGGTCCATGCGCTCCTCCTGAAACACAGAACAAGACACAGCAGAACGAGCAGACAAAAGACAAGACTCATGACATTTCTCACTCCACGAAAATATTGTGCTGAGACCCCAATTTATATGAGGTTTGTGGAGAACCAACCAAGGATGACCTAAAACCACTGGTGTGTTAGCACAGTCTGTTAAAAAAAATGATATATGTTCAATGTGATTTCCGGACGTAATAAGTTTTATGGGCTTAGTGGAGTGAGTGATGGTGGGAAGAGAAAGACCGCTAAGGGCGCGTACTGCAATGGGTTGAGAAAGAGCGATAACCGGAAGTTTACAACTGAAAGCGAAACTAGAGTCGATGAAGTTCCCCTCTGCCCCAGAATCAATAAGGGCGTGGGTGTTTTGGGTTCCGGAGCCCCATGTCAAAGTAACGGACAGCAAGGTAGCCGCCACAGAGGGTTTCTCTTGAGTGATTTCACCCATCAGTAACCTCTTACCTACTGATGGGTGTTGTCTTTTACCGGGCAAGAATTTACGCGATGTCCCGCGCCACCGCAGTACAGGCAGAGTCCCTCGTTTCTCCGACGACGCTTCTCCTGCACGGACAGACGGGATCTGCCCACCTGCATCGGTTCCGGGTCAACGCTCTCCACTTCCGCCGCCATAGCCAACGCAGGAAGATCAGGAACTGGATCAGAATATCCTCTCTGCTGTGTGCGGTTCGCTCTGCGAAGAAGTCTGGCGTCCACTCGAATCGCCAGATCGACCAACTCGTCCAGAGTCTTAGGAAGGTCCAATGTATAAACCTCATCCTGAAGACGATCCGACAACCCATGCAGAAACATGTCCCACTGTGCCTCCGCGTTCCAGCCACATTCAGCCGCCAAGGTGCGGAACTCGATGGAGTAGTCTGCCACGCTACGCTTTCCCTGACGGAGCTCTGCAAGGACTCGAGCGGCCTCTCTCCCAGAAGCGGCCCGATCAAAAATTTTCTTGAGTTCCTTGGAGAACAGTTCAAACGTAGAGCAGCAAGGCAACTTTTGTTCCCAAGCTGTAGTCCCCCACAGAGCTGCCTTTCCGGAAAGGAGTGTGATTACAAAGGCAACCTTAGACTGCTCTGTGGGAAACAATGATGGTTGCAGCGTCATGTACAGGGAACACTTGGATAAAAAGGCCCGACACAAGTGAGGTTTACCGGCATAACCGGTCGGTGGAGGAAGGCGAGGCTCAGCGGGGCGGCTAGCAACCACCGGTGCAGGCAACACTGCTGGAGCTGGTGCGGCCTCTCCTTGCACCGCTCTAGTAGCCAGCTGTTGAACCTGGTTGGTGAGCAAGGAAACCTGGCCGACCAAAGTCTGAATGGCTTGAGCAGTGGTAGCCAGTGCCTCATCCTGTTGATCAATTCTGGAGTTGCTGAGCGTGACAAACTCGGATATCTGCTGGGACACACTCGCTGGATCCATGATAAGGTCAGTTCGTTCTGTTACGTTGAAATAAGATTCAGGGATAGATCCAATTTGCAAGTGAAAGAAAGTTTATTTGACGCAGTCAAAAATAAACTATATTAAAGAAGTGACAACAACACAGAGAAACCGGCGAGGACGGACGGGAAACAGACAGGCGGAAACCAGGGTCCAACAGAGCAGTTTCTCCTTGTAGTCCTGAGTGCACACAGAGACACATTAACGAACAACGAACTGACACTGAAACATAGAAGCGTTGCCCAGATATAGACACGAGAATGAGTCTCAGCTGTCTACCTAATTAAGCAGCTGAGTACCACAAACACGTGATCAGGCATAACAACACACGAGGACGATCAAAACAAAACAAACCCACGTGACAAAACAGACTTCCGAATAACGCACAAACCTGCAACCGTGACACATTTAATCATTTCCTAATTTTAGTAAGATTTAAAATGATTCTACCTCCTTAACTGTAAAAATTCATAACATAATGCACAGTCAAAATATTTCCAGCAATGAGGCTAATGCTAATTAGCAGCGATATTAACATGCTAACATGCTAAAGCAACAATGGTGTAACAGAATATCACCTATCATGCAGTCTTCATCATCATTCAAATTATTTTAAGATTTTAAGATCTCTCCACTGTAAAAATTAATGACATACATTCTTAATTTTTAGGAATTTACCAATTTTAGTAAGATTTAAAATAATTCTCATTCCTCAACTGTAAAAATTCATAACATAAACTCACAGTCAACATATTTCCAGCAATTAGGCTAATGTTAGCAGCAATATCAACATGCTAATGCAGTCTTCATCATCACTGATATTAGTAAGATTTTAAACATAATCTCCTCCCTCAAATGCTAAAATTCGTAATATAAACTCACAATCAAAATATTTCCAGCAATTAGGCTAATGCTAGTTAGCAGTGATATCAACATGTTAACACACTTAAGCAACAACCTTGTAACAGAATACTCTTTGTAGCTCTTCAACCATCATGATGGAGTCCACAGCTCTATTATTTTCTCATTTTATTACTGTGGTAAATTTGGATTGTAAATATGAATGGTTTGAATGAAGCTTTGAATGAGTGATTAATGAACAGATCAGAAGGCCAATGAGAGGGGGTGTCATGTGATCATCACATGGTCTGGGTTACTACAGCATCTTTGTTCTGCATTAGAAGATAATTATGATCAGAGAGAGAGAGAGAGAGAGAGAGAGAGAGAGAGAGAGAGAGAGTTAAACCTTTTTTCATATCTGAGAAATTCTGCTGCCTTGTCTACAGGCGTTTTGGACGCACATTGATATCTAATGAATTATATCAAACCAAGCAAATGTTTAATGACTACACTTTTTTGTGTGTAAAAAAATGAAAACAAGTTTATAAGACAAAAATAGTATCTAATAATTTTACAATAAATAGTATTACAACATTGTGGTGGTTTGTAAGGACATGCACTGGGTCCTTGTAATTCAACACTGGTAATAATGAGCTCTTTTCACATTCAAATGTTTCCCTTTTCTTTGAGGATTAGGTTTAGGGGTATGGTTTGGGTAAGGTAGATATAATAGAGCTGTGTTTGTGTACCGAACAAATATAGGGTTTTGACTACTGAACATTTTTATGTGTTTTATATTCATTTCATTCATTCATTTTCTTTTCGGCTTATTCCCTTTATTAATCCGGGGTCGCCACAGCGATATGAACCGCCAACTTATCCAGCATGTTTTTATGCAGCGGATGCCCTTCCAGCCGCAACCCATCTCTGGGAAACATCCACACACACTCATACACAGTCATACCCTACGGACAATTTAGCCTACCCAATTCACCTGTACCGTATGCCTTTGGACTGTGGGGGAAACTGGAGCACCCGGAGGAAACTCACGCGAACACAGGGAGAACATGCAAACTCCACACAGAAACGCCAACTGACCCAGCTGAGGCTCGAACCAGCGACCTTCTTGCTGTGAGGCGACAGCACTACCTACTGCGCCACTGCGTCCCCTATATTCATTTATTTTAACAAATTAATATAGATCGATAGTTAAATCCCAAGATCCATCTTTTATTTTGCCGTTTCAGCATAAATGAAACTTTTTTTGAATCTTTGATGAAAACGAGTCATAAAAGATATTGCTTTTGTTTCTGCAAAACTGAGGTATGTGCTGAACCATCTTAAAGTAAAAAATAAATAAAACAAACTATATATATATTATATTATATTATAATATAATATAATATAACAATATTTTTGGTATTGTTTTTATGTATCATTAAAACAGATTGGAATTAAAATTAAATACATAATGCACAAACAAATTCATTCGTTCATTCATTCATTTTCCTTCAACTTATTTCCTTTATTCATCAGGGGTTGCCACAGCGGAATGAACCACCAACTTATCCAGCATATCTTTCACACAGAAGATGCCCTTTCAGCTGCAACCCAGCACTGTGAAACAACCATACACTCTCACATCCACACACATACACTACCGCCAATTTAGTTTGTTCAATTCATGTCTTTGGACTGTAAACCGCAGCACCCAGAGGAAACCCATACGAACGCGGGGAGAACATGCAAACTCCACACAGAAATGCCAACTGACCCAGCTGGGGCTCAAACCAGTGACCTTCTTGCTGTGAGGCGACAGTGATAACCACTGTGCAAAGACATGACATCAGCGAACCCAAACAGTCAGAATGACAACCAAAATACTACAAAATCGTCTGACTGGCAAAACAATAAATGTTGCACTCAAACCTACAAAACATTATTTGACACCCTCAAGCAGGGGTTTCCAAACTTTTCAGCCTGCGACCCCCAAAATAACAATGCCAGCCACTCGCGATCCCCACTAGCTTCTGAGGTGGTTATAAATATGTAAACGTTGCGCATAACAATAGGCCTATATAAACACGAGCATAGTGACAACAGAAAAAAGTGCAACAGTCTAACGACCGTATAATTTTTCATTCATTTTCTTTTCGGCTTAGTCCCTTTATTAATCTGGGGTCGCCACAGCAGAATGAACTGCCAACTTATCCAGCATATGTTTTACGCAGCGGATGCCCTTCCAGCCGCAACTATCTCTGGGAAACACCCATACACACTCATTCACACTCATACACTACGGACAATTTAGCCTACCCAATTCACCTGTAGGAAACCCACGCGAACGCTAGGAGAACATGCAAACTTCACACAGAAATGCCAACTGACCCAGCCGAGGCTTGAACCAGCAACCTTCTTGCTGTGAGGCGACAGCACTACCTACTGCACCACAACATCGCCAGTGTAATTTTTATAGTCATTTATTAATTTGTTTAATTAAATATTATGGGCACAATGTTTTCAGCACAAGCCTATTCTTGGTTTAGTTTTAGAGACTGTATTAAATTGTCATAAAGGTGTCAGAAAGTTTAACCTGGTGCTATAAAATCAATCTGCTGAAGCTGACATTATTGCTGTGTTTTCAATCTAATGTAAACACACCAATTTTATAAAAAAAAATTGAAAGAAGGATGGCTTTTTATTTGCATGTTTATATAACTAATAATTAAAATTTTTATCTCTGTGGGTTATATATAAAATATGGTAAATATAATAGTTTGATGAAATTTATGAGCGACACGGTGGCACAGTAGGTAGTGATGTCGCCTCACAGCAAGAAGGTCACTGGTTCGAGCCTCGGTTGGGTCAGTTAGAGTTTCTGTGTGGAGTTTGCATGTTCTCCCCATGTTCGCATGAGTTTCCTCAGGGTGCTCCGGTTTCCCCCACAGACATGCGGAACAGGTGAATTGGGTAGGCTAAATTGTCCGTAGTGTATGAGTGTGAATGAGTGTGTATGGATGTTTCTAGAGATGGGTTGCGGCTGGAAGGGCATCCACTGCGTAAAACATGTCCTGGATAAGTAGGCAGTTCATTCCGCTGTGGCGATCTCATATTAATAAATGGACTAAGCTGAAAAGAAAATGAATGAATGATCAAATTTATTTGACTATCGGAAACCACCAAGCAACCCCTTGTCATTGTCACCTGACCCCCACTTTGGGAACCACTGCCCTAATGAACTTATTTCCTTCACACACTAACAGAAAGTGCCGTGATAAGACTCTAATATAACACTAGGTAAAAACAATAATCACTGATAACCCTTTTAGAAATAAACAGGTACAAGATGTGTCACTGGGGTGATACCTTTTCAAACGTTACACATTTCTACCTAAAGGGTCCATATTCATACCTCAAGGGTAGATATTAGCATCAGAAAAGTAGAAATGTGTCCCTTTTGAAAAGGTACCACCCCAGTGACAGCTCTAGTACCTTTATTTTTGAGAGTGTACAGTAATTCCACAATCAATGTTTCTATTAAATAATATGTGTATAACAATTTATTGTTATTTGTTTCTATTTCACTGAGTTTTCTGGTTTACATTTGACAGATTTATCTGAAGCAATTTACACTGCACACGTTTATCAGTTAACATATAGAAATCAAACCCGTGACCTAGGGGTCACTTGACTGTTTGAGCAAGAGGAATACTAGAAATCTCGCCGGACAACATTACTTCAATACACTACATACATACAGTTGAAACCAGAAGTTTACCTAAACTCTAAAAAAAGGAACATAACAATTTTTTAAAAAATGTCTGGTATTAAAGCATACTACACGTTTACTATTTTAGGTCCGTTACGATTACCTAAATAATTTACATTTGCTAAATGCCAGAATAATGAGAGAATTGTTTTTTTTTTTTGAGAATTTTTTATTTCTAGACAGTCAAAAGTTTTCATTTCCTTGGTATTTTTTTAGCTTTGCTTTTAAACTGTATAACTGTGGTCAAATGTTTTGGGTATCCTTCCACAAGCTTCTCGCAATAGTTTGAAAGAATTTTGGCCCATTCCTCCTGACAGAATTGGTGTAACTGAGACAGCACAAGCTTTTTCAACTCTGCCCACAAATTTTCTATAGGATAGAGCTCAGGGCTTTGTGATGGCCACTTCAAAACCTTCACTCTGTTGTCCTTAAAGCACATTTTAACTAATTTGGAAGTATGCTTGGGGTCATGGTCCATTTGGAAGACCCAGTTGTGGCCAAGTTTTAATTTCCTGGCTGATGTCTTGAGATGTTGCTTCCGTATTTCTACATAATGTTCTTTCTTCATGATGCCATCTATGCTGTGAAGTGGACCAGTCCCTCCTGCAGCAAAACAGCCCCACAACATGATGCTGCCGCCCCCATACTTCACAGTTGGTATGGTGTTCCTAAGCTTGTAAGCTTTTCCCTTTGTCCTCCAAATGCAACACTGGTCATTATGGCCAAACGGTTCAGACCACAGGAAATGTCTCCAAAAATTAGTCTCTTTTCCCATTTTAATTTTGCAAATTGTAATCTGGCTTTTTGATTTTCCCATGTTGTCACACAAGGTAGCAGTGTGTTTAAGGTTTTCCCTAAATACTATTCTACAGTTGTGCCTCCAATTAACTCAAAGGTTGTCAATTAGCCAATCAGAAACTTTCAAAAACTTGACACCATCATCTGAGCTTTTTCAGAGGCATAATAATCTTATTGTATGTAAACTTGACTTTCAAGAAAAGTTATAACAATTTCTCAAAAAATATCTCTCTCATTATTCTGCTATTAAGCATAACAGAAACTAATTTGATAATCCTAACTTACCTAAAAGAGAAAAAGTTTAGTCACATTAACATCAGACTTTTTTTAAAATGGTTATGTGCGTTTTTATACAGTGTATGTAAACTTCTGGTTTCAACCGCGTTTAAAAACAAGAAATAGCTAAACCTACAAACTCACACACTTACAAAACACAACTCAAAACAACATTGATGGACAGACATTTGTGAGGACAAAACACTTTCCTAAACTCCCTACGCCTCGGTATGTCTGTAACACTCACTCTGGGTGGCACATGGCTCTTCTGACATGTTTGATTTGCTGCCTTCCAACACAGTGGTTTGTGTCTGTGTGTATAAATAACAAAAGTGACTCTCCCGGCAGTGCTGTATGGGGAGGAAGGTGAGGATTGCCAGTCCTCGGCTCGTCTCCCAACTGTCTCACCACTGGCAGTTCTGATCACAGAGTGATGACAGCCTATGATTGTCAAAATACGTGTCACTGACTGGCAGCCCCGGCTTTGGCATGTGCTGAAGCTCAATTTTCCCTTTCTTTTTTCTATTTTGTCATCTCCCTCTCCGCTATCCATGGGTTTGGTTAACACCAGCCGAATGTGGAAGAAGAAACATACGCAGGTGGGAATTAACTCAGTGTGTGTGTGGAAGAAGTCGCACTCGGTGTCACATGTTCTGCTTGGTGTGTGTGTGTGTGAGGTGACAGGGAACAGCATGGGGACGTGTCAGCCCCGGAGTAGAGACCGCAGTGTCTGAGACAGCTTTCAGATAGAGCTAGATCTACTTCTCCAACTCCAGAGAGCGACGAGAACGCGTGATTGACAACTTGCCTTGTGGTTGTTGTTTTTCAAAGAGTGTCAATAGAAACAAGTAGCAGACCACAAAGAGGTACTATGAAGCAGGTCTTAAAAGAGAAGACCGCCTGAAAATGTACGTTTTTTCAGCATCAGGCTGTTGCAAACTTGTATGACTTTCTATGAAATGCAAAATAAAGATTTACTAGAAGACTACTAGTTGTTTTCTGAGAAGTTGAACATGGACTGAAGGTTTTATGAAGCAAGTTTGCTTGTTAAATTATGTTTCTACTTATGTCACGTGTGAATGCTATCTTAAAGGCACAGTGTGTAATTTACGCCACTAGACGGTGTATATTCACAACAAATAAAGAAGATTTTTAACCCTTTCATGCATACGATCACACCAGTGTGATCAGCCTTGGATGGTCCCTGACGCGTATGATCACACTGGTGTGATAAGATCATTCAGAGTGCACATCAACTCCTAAAATTAAAATCTGACAGCGCGCACTGAGGCACAGCAAGAGGTATGCAGCGTTTTTCATAAATCACAATTTATCCATGCTTTCAAACAAATAACATTTACTTTACGTTTCAGACATCCAAATACACATAACTACAAGCAAAACATACTATTTAAGGTTTGTAAAATACACGAGGATGTCTATGGAGACGTCGATAATAGCTATTTTTCAATATAACTGGACTATGTGCTTTATTCATGCAAGATACACACTGTTTATGTTACTAGAATATTTTCTATTTTCCTCTCCCAGATAAACAGTTGCTTACCTTCAAGTATTTCGAGGGGAAATTATGAATGAACATGACTTAAATCCAACAGCTAGGATCTCTCGGATCTTTGCTGTGGTTGCTAGAAGGGATACAGCTGTTATCGGAAGTTAACAAGAAGTATTTATATTATTTATTTAATATCATATAATAATAATAATAACAATAAATATATTATATATTATTATTATTATTAATATTATTTGTTGTACAGTGTCACAAAAATTAGCTATATTGACGCGAGTATCCTCCGCTGTATCCCATCTAGACTTCACTGCGCTGCAGGAGAGTGTGAAGTTTAGATGGAATACAGCTGAGGATACTCACGTCAATATAGCATCATTTTTGTGACACTGTACAACAAATGATATTTTTACACTACTTTGAGGGTTGGGTTTAAGATTGAGGTAAGGGTAGACGCTAATAAAATACAATTAATAAATAATAAATACTTCTCATTAACTTCCGATTGCAGCTGTATCCCTTCTAGCAACAACAGCGGTAAACATTACCTGTCTGATAACAAATAGTACAATAATTAAGCTGTTTAAAAGACAAAATATATGTTCTATCACATGCTTCAGAAATTTCACAATATAGTTAGAACATCTGTCAATATTTATAGAAAAGGGCAAAAAGAAACAAAATACGGTATATACATAGATGATTAGGAGCTGGTGAGTCATATGATAAACTTGATGCATCCCCATGGGAACTTTAGAATGCAATGGATTTTAAGTAACGGTCACAAAACAAAGTCACGCAGGAAGGTCAGCTGGAGTATTTAAAACTCAAGCATGAAAGAATTAAAAATTTATATGAAGCTGACTTATAGTCGTTTTAATTTCATTCATCCCTATGGGACACCTGCAGAAATCATGTTCGCTCAATGAGCTAAAGCATTCAAAACTTATCATGGTAGTATGAAGCAGAGTAAGGCTGAAAGCCATTGAAGTGAAACAAGAGCACTGAAGCAATTGCTGATGACAGACGAGTGCGGCACAGCTGAAAAAGCTGGAAACCTGTAACCATTGACTTACACAGTATTTGTTTTCTCTTCTATGGAAGTCAATGAATACAGTACAGGTTTTCAGCTCTTCTTTTGTGTCCAACAGAAAAAGAGAATCTCATAAGGAGTTTGGAAACACTTGAGAGTGAGTAAATATTGATTTTTGGATGAACTATCCCTTTTACCTGTTAACCCAATGTCCTTTATAATGGACAGGCATATTTGAAAAAATAAAAAAATAAAAAAATAAATTATAATATATATATATATATATATATATATATATATATATATATATATATATATATATATATATATATATATATATATATATATATATATTCATTCATTCATTTTCTTGTCGGCTTTGTCCCTTGCGGGGTCGCCACAGCGGAATGAACCGCCAACTTATCCAGCACGATTTTACGCAGCGGATGCCCTTCCAGCCGCAACCCATCTCTGGGAACATATATATATATATATATATATATATATATATATATATATATATATATATATATATATATATATATATATATATATATACACACACATATATCCTAATTTAAAGTTTGCCATTCTAAATGTGATTTTTAAGTTTTATTAGTAAGTGATATTTTTCTTTTTTTTTCTATACAATCTATGAAATATTGGCAAACCTATTAATAAACGTGAATAAAATGATTTAAAATGTTGTTGTGTCTGTGTTTAAGTGCTGCCATGCTTGTTTTCACACTAGTGGGTAATTCCTAAAGTACAACAAACAGCTTTACTGCCATTTGATTGGATGACAAAAGTCCAATATTATAGACAACAGGCTTTAATTTGGCTGAAATGCCCCGGAATCAAAAAAAAAAAAAATAAAGAGCTGACATGTAATGTCAATGGATCCGCAAAGGTTAAGGCTCTGTTATAATGCTGCTCTGTGCAGTCTAATAAAATGCACAACCTATTAAAGCATCTTTGGTGTTTCCCTGTTTTCTATACAACCAAAGTGAAAGTCGAGGGTGTAGGACATCTGTAGCATTCTACAACACAGGAGGACACGGTCCATGTTAAAATATGCTTATTTCTCTGGATTGTGCGAAGTATGTGGGATATTGTCAGTACATAAGTCGACAATATATATAAAGTTCCATATTGTGCCTTTAATAGCTGTTTATGAGCCCTGTTCATTTATAGCAGAGCTTTAAGTGGCTTTTCCAATATTGTAACAATTCCAAAACAATTGTAATACTGTAACAATTCCAAAAAAAAAAAAAATTCTGAGATTTCACTATGCGAACAGAGGTTAGAATTACAATTTAGAGCATAGGTCTCAAGCTCGATTCCTGGAGAGCCGCAGCTCTGCACAATTTTGCTCCAACCTTAATCAAACACAGCTGATCCAACTAATCAAGGTGTTAAAAACTACTTTGCTTTGTTTGAGACCATTGATTTAGAGCAGTGGTGGGCAAACGTTTTAGACCCGAGGGCCACATCAAGTTTTGCAAACCAAGTGAAGGGCCACATGTCAAATCCTTCAAAATATAACCTTTATTTATAGTGGCAGTATGCATGGAATAATATGTAATATCGGACAGAATCATGTCACATTAATACAAAACTGATTATGTTAATAATAGTTATAACTGAGTCAAATTTACAAGTCAAATTAATTTGCACTGCTATTTATATTTACTTATTAATCATCATAAAAATATAAAGTATAATAGTACTATCAATAATAATAATAATAATTATAATAATAATAATAATGTAATAATTTTTACAATGGAGAACAGAAAAGATATTGTTTGATAGAAAAAATCTCCAATTAACACATTAAAAATAATTCTTAAAGTTTACTATTCAGTCAAATGTACATTAATCTACTTTGCACTGCTTTTAGAATATGAATATAGAGATCAATCATCATAAAACTTGATGAAACCACAAATCTTTGATAAAAGAACTTTTTAAAGTGGATGTATGCATGGAAAATATATTCTATGACAAAAATTAACACATTTAACCAGCAATTATTATACAATTTGAGTCAAATTTACAACAATCTTATTTGAGCTTGTATTAATATGCTCAAATCAATCATAAAACTATGAAATAAAATGGAAGAAGAATCTGAGGGCGTACTCACACTATGTACAGGTGCATTAAACCGGGCCGAAGCATGCTTGTCCCCCCTCCCGTCTCCTCCGACGGCCCGCACTCACATTACATTTGGGCCTGAGCACGCTTGCGGCATCGATGGTGCGCTGTTCAGTTTAAGAAGCGCTCTCGCAAAAAAAAAAAAAGAGAAGCGCATTTTGCGTGAAAGTGCATTTTAATATCCAAGAGTGTGTTCTAATTCTACTGGTTGCGCTAACTGTACCGCGTGCAATACTGCCACCAAATGGGGTTCACTTGTATTGCATCATTAATTTACTAGTTCTGAAACCAAACCACTCAGAAGCAGCATTTTAAAAACTCCCTCGCAGGCCGGATGAAAGTGGTCAGCGGGCTGCATCTGGCCCGCGGGCCGTAGTTTGCTCACCTCTGATTTAAAGGTTATGATCACAAAATCCAGCAACTGTATGCACGACAGCAGACTTAAAAACAGAAAACAGTATAAAATTTGCTTATCACAAGTATTGTGACCAAAATTATCACACTTATCAGTATTATCCTGGTTTTCTTAAAATGACCTGCAGTGCTTTCCACATATTTTAACGATCTATGTGCAAAGTCCAAAGCACAGGGCGCAAAAGCATTAAGGGTGTGTCAGAATCCACATTACTATTTTAACGACGGAAAAATTCGCATGCGCTGCGGCGCATGATCTAACAGAGTTGAGCTTATTCTCTTAATGATTTCTAGGTGTGTTTTGAGAATAAATCAATCAGAGTTTCATCTCACATTCCCTTTAAGAGTCAGTTGCGTTCCGCCATAGCGCATTTGTTAGTTACATGGCGGACTTTGAAAGTGGAGAAACTGAACGCTTCACTGGTGAGAAAACAGACTATCTGACCATCTGCAGCGCGAGAGAATGAGTCTCCTCATTCTTTACTTTCTCTCTCTTCCGTGGATAAGGAAACGTGTTGTACGCACAGACATCCATTAGCCTACATAATTAATTTAATTTATTAAGCGAAAAGATTTGTTTCAAAACTATTTCTAAATTCAGTTCTAATTTCCAGCAAACGAATAAATGAACAGTAATAAAGAAGTGTGGTCAAAAAACTGAGTTATATCCAAATACACATGCTATGCCCCATATGGTCCAAAACCTGACAGGTGGGCAAATCTAAGCTTGTTTTTAATAAAACAAATATAAATATGCATCTAATAAATAATACTACTTCTAATAATAACATTATACAAACGCAAATTGTCATGAATAAACATGAATATAGGAATTTAGACCTCTCAGCTGGTCTATTGAGCAGTCTATTTTAGTTCCTCAAAACGGCAACGCACCAGCATGCGCCTTAACACACCTCCTTTTTTAGACCAGAACGCCTATGAGCGCACATTTGAGCGCAAATGCATTTGCTATTTAAACAACATGGTGCAAAACACCAAAACGTCACTTGCGTCGAGCTGAAACTAGCAAACAAAAACTGCATTGTGCCTTGCGCCGCATTGCGCCGGTGTATGATAGGGCCCAAAAAGTAACAGTCTTTAAAAATAAATAAATAAATAACTTCAACCCATTGAAAAGAAAGAGTGTATAATACTGTAATTAAAAAATATTGTAAAAATGACTTTTTGTCGCATGTAGGTAACCATGAGCCATGGGTAAAAGGTGTGTTTCAATCCGGCTACCACCACAAGTATATTCCAAACCTGTGGGAAGCACTGACCTGGAAATAATCAAAAATAATTATTACTTACACTTAAAGGTTTTTATCCGAAGATGAATAAACAACAAATAAAATCTGCTGCTATTTGGCACAGTAGTTAACACCGTCGCCTCACAGCAAGAAGGTTGCTGGATCGAGTCCAAGCTGGACCAGTTAGCATTTTTGTGTGGAGTTTGGCGTGGGTTTCATTTGAGTGCTCAGGTTTCCCTCACAGTCCAAAAACATGCGCTGGAGGTTAATTGGATTAACTTAATTGGCCGTAGGGTATGAATGTGTGTGTGAATGAGAGTATACGGGTGTTTCCCAATACTGGGTTGCAGCTGGAAGAGCATCCGCTGTGTAAAATATATGCTGGAATAGTTGGTGGTTCATTCCGCTGTGGCAACCTCGGAAATAGACACTACGCCGAAGGAAAATGAATGAACTCAGGTCAGTGAAAAGCTAAAAATAACACCTTTTGTCTTCCAGCTGAATGAATAGTGATAAAAGAGATGGCGAATAAACCTTGATGGCAAATAAAGTGACATGATGTTCTTCTTTTTTTTTTGTTTGGTGAATTGTGCCTTCAAGAATGCCATGGTGTCTAGCTCTGCTGAACAATATTTTTTTATATAACATTTTCCCCTTATTTTCCTACACACAGTAAGCTTCAGTGATTATTATATTGAGTTACAATGAATTAGCAATCGTTATGCGCTTCACAGTAGGTGCAAACCCTCAGGAGACCACACGCTGCATTATCAAAGATAAGACGTGTCTTGTAATCGGCCGCCATAGTGTGTTACAGCTGATACACCCGTCCCATGAGAATCCCGTGAGGGAGATGCACTCGATAGGTAAAAACAAACCAAAACAGCACTATACCCACACTAGGTGTATGGTGTCAAATCCCACTGACTCCAGTTGCTTGGCAAGGCCTGCTTTTAGCGGAGATGATTAGGAAGTTTGAAGTGACAGCCACCCGATCTATCTGCTCTTCAACTTTCCTATTTATATAGCCATTCATATTCATGAAGGATGAAGCGCCAGTGCATTTAACGTTATTGCAAAGATGAACTTCACCCTCGCTGGCAGCTGACGGGGAGAGATTACTCTGGCCGACTGACAGTCAAGTGGCAGGCTAGCGTGCTAAATCAGAGTATACGGACAGCGCTCATGAAAGCAAGGCTCATCTACAGACTTGTAAAAACGCCTCTTCACTTCACTTTAGGCATTAAGTGGATTGTTTGCCTGATAATACATCTCATACGCAAGTATACATCCGAGCGGGCCTGTTAAAGTAGCGGGGAAAGACGTGTCGCCCGATACCCCTTTAATGGGCTTTGTCGCCTGACGTTCACGGTGTACTGCGGTAAAACTGGAGCGCGCCGATGATGGTAATGTTCTTACGTGTGTTAAGCCTGAGTGTGTGTGAGAAATGTACTCTTCACAAGCAAGAAGGCAGTTAACCTTTAAACAGATGGATAATTCCAAACAGCACTGTAAAATTAATAGACTCTAAACATTGCCGCTCAAAGCAGCCAGCCATGTCATCCCGAGCATTCATATATCATTCCAAGCAAGCATCTGTCTGTGACAGTTATGGGACATGTGCTTTTGAGGAATAAAAATTGCTAACGGTGAAAATGTTTATGAATCTCAAGTACATGCCGGGCATACCTGAGTGTGAATAGGGCCATCATTGCGCTGAGCGACGCTCTGTCTGTTGGGAATGCTGGGAAGAATTCTGAAAGAATGGCACATGGGTGAATCTGTGGACAGGGAAGAGGATGATTACTTAGTCTGAATAAAACAATGAATATTGTTATTATATTTGGAGTGTTTTAAGTCTAAATATCTCCAAAAAAGCATCAAGTATCGGACACAGCAGGCACACAACATCATAAGACGTTAATAGTAGGTTAGATTTAGGTCCTGATGTCAGGTGACCAAAATTCAATGCCTAGCCAGCGTCTAAGAACAACGCTATTTTGACGTCCAGTAACGACATCAAATTACGTTGCTATTTGGTTGATTTTAGATTGTGTTGGAGAGTGACCAAAATCCAATGTCTAATAGATGTCATATTGGTAAAGTCCACACAACGTCAAGGTGTAATATGATTAGACATTGATATTTGGTTGATTTTAGGTTGGACATTGGACATGATGTCGGCCTGACGTTGGGTTCTGACACCAACCTGATTTTCATTTCCAAACAAAATCCAATGTCCCCACGACGTTGGAGTACGTCAATTTGATGCCATGTTGAGGTCCTGTGCCTGCATTTTCTAGACAAGCAAAAAACATTGTCTTGTTTTCAGAAATATTATGTCAAAATTAAGTGAGGTTTTCCTTAAAACAAGTTAAATAATCTGTCAATGGGGAAAGCAAAATAATCTTGTTTTCTCTCTAAGAATTTGAATATTTTGCTAACCCCATGCTTGATACATGACATGCAATGGATGGAGCTTGACCTATTCTAGCTCCATTTCCATGGACAAAATGTGTAAATCAATCATATATATACACACATATATACACACACACACACACACACACATATATATATAAATATATATATATATATATATATATATATATATATATATATATATATATATATATAGATAGATAGATAGATAGATAGATAGATAGATAGATAGATAGATAGATATATATATATATATATATATATATATACACACATACACACACTCACTAGCCACTTTATTAGCTTGTTAACGCAAATTTCTAATCAGCCAATCACATGACAGCAACTTAATGCATTTAGGCATGTAGACATGGTCAAGATGATCTGCCGGAGTTCAAACCGAGCATCAGAATAGGGTAGAAATGTGATTTAAGTGACTTTGAACGTGGCATGGTTGTTGGTACCAGATGGACTGGTCTGAGTATTTCAGAAACTGCTGATCTACTGGGATTTTTACACACAAACATCTCCAGGGTTTACGAAAAATGGTCAGAAAAAGAGAAACATATCCAGTGAGCAGCAGTTCTGTACGCGCAGATGCCTTGTTGATGCCAGAGGTCAGAGGAGAATGGCCAGACTGGTTCGAGCTGATAGAAAGGCATCAGTAACTCAAATAACCACTCGTTAGAATCAAGGTATGCAGAAGAGCATCTCTGAACGCACAACACGTCCAACCTTGAGGTGGATGGGCTACAGCGGCAGAAGACCACACCGGGTGACACTCCTGTCAGCTAAGAACGGAAACTACAACTCACACAGGCTCACCAAAATTGGGACAATAGAAGATTGAAAAAGTGTTGCCTGGTCTGATGAGTCTCGATTTCTGCTGCAACATTCGGATGGTAGGGTCAGAATTTGACGTCAACAACATGAAAGCATGAATCCATCCTTGCTTGTATCATTGGTTCAGGCTGGGGTGGGGTGGGGGAGGTAATAGTATATATATATATATATAGGAAGGAGTACATCAAAGCCTGTCATTCATGAATCAGACTTCATAGTTGAGGAGTTTGTGATTCATTAAATCAACTCTCTTGATTGGGCTTCCAAGAATAAGTTCCAGAATAAGATCTAAAGATCCATTCCCAGACATCAAACTAACATAATATCATATCTGGTTACATTTCACCTCAAAGTTCTTATCGGGTTCACAGCTGTATTAACAGGTATACTGCATTTATCACATTACCTATGCAAATGATCCACTGACAGCTTTTGACAGCCTTTTAACAATTCATATTTTGTTTCATAATTTAAACTTCTTTGTATGAGCTGTTTTGATGGAAATGTGTTTGTACTATGCTTCTTTTTTTTGCCTTGAGTTTGTGACAAATGAAAGCAACATTCCAAATTTAGCCGAAAACATTGACAAAGCAAAAGTGTTATTGCGGTAACGAAAGATTGATTCAACAAGCACATAACTGGTGTAGTAGTCCACGTACTTTCAGCCATACAACGATGTTCAAATGAATAGGATGCTGAAAAACATGGCTGGCGACATTGAACATCCACGGAGGAGAATTATCTTAGGCACCATAAACCTTTATGAGCATTCTGAGCTGATGTGAGCTGCCTAAAGCATCACTTCTATCCCAGCTTGTCCAAGTAAATTCCACTCAGCACCACTAGCGTGACATTAGCCCATTCCCCGTGAAGCTAACTACCGTTTAACAGATGGACTCCATACACTGCGTCAAACACAACCCCGGGCCAATTTAGTAAGTTAAAGTAATCAATGGGCTCCGTTGGCCCAATATGCAGGATTTCCCCATCGGTTCGGCCTTGTCAACCCCACTGCGGTCAGAGCAGGACCCCCAGCTGCCCCAATAAGCCCCTCAGCCTGCCTAATCTTGTTATTACAGCTAAGATAAGGATTAACGCCTCTGCAGGGGAGGCAGCCGCCAATATGACCTCTGATATGCATAATGCATGGATGGACTGATGGATGAGGCCTGTGAAATACCTACAGAGCAGTACTGCTGCATATATTAGCACTGGGCTGGAAAACAGGAATAGTATCTTTGACCTTTGATCGATTGTGCATGGATGCAACTTGAAAGGTAATGTACTGTTTGTAAAAGCGGGACTCTGGTTTCTCGCGAAGACATGACTCAAGTACAATTGAGTTTGATTGTCGGTAATAGAATTATGGATCACTCATGATGGCTCCCAATCAAGCATCCGAGTAGTTGCTTTTTCTGCCTCCGCTCTCACTGTGCTTCCGTCTAATGGGTCAATGTTTTGATGATTAGCTTAGCCATGCTAGCTCTTTGTGAAAAAATGAACAGCCCTATTTTTTTATCCTACAAATAAATTACACGCAGTATGGCGTATGAAATAAAACATAAAGCTGTGCTAATTTACACTCACCGGCCACTTTATTAGGTACATCTGTCCAACTACTTGGTAATGCAAGTTTCTTATCAGCCAATCTCATGGCAGCAACTTAATGCATTTAGGCATGTAGACATGGTCAAGACGATCTGCTGCAGTTCAAATCGAGCATCAGAATGGGGAAGAAAGGTGATTTAAGTGACTTTGAACGTGGCATGGTTGTTGGTGCCAGATGGGCTGGTCTGAGTATTTTAGAAACTGCTGATTTACTGGGATTTTCACGCACAACCATCTCTAGGGTTTACAGAGAATGGTCCGAACACGAGAAAAATATCCAGTGAGCGGCAGTTCTATGGGCGCAGATGCCTTGTTGATGACAGAGGTCAGAGGAGAATGGCCAGACTGGTTCAAGTTGATGGGCCCATTAGTACCAATTGAGCATTGTGTCAACGCCACAGCCTACCTGAGTATTGTTGCTGACCATGTCCATCCCTTTATAACCACAGTGTACTTATCTTCTGATGGCTACTTCAAGCAGGATAACACGCCATGTCATAAAGCGCGAATCATCTCAGACTGGTTTCTTGAAAATGACAATGAGTTCACTGTACTCAAATGGCCACAACAGTCACCAG
Organism: Danio kyathit; assembly: GCA_903798195.1. NCBI lineage: Eukaryota > Metazoa > Chordata > Actinopteri > Cypriniformes > Danionidae > Danio > Danio kyathit. Next base: position 25,223,221 of record LR812537.1, on the reverse strand, counting down.
ATCTCAGTCCAATAGAGCACCTTTGGGATGCAGTGAAATGGGAGATTTGCATCATGGATGTGCAGCCGACAAATCTGCAGCAACTGCGTGATGCTATCATGTCATATGGACCAAAATTTCTGAGGAATATATCCAGTACCTTGTTGAATCTATGCCACGAAGGATTACAGCAGTTCTGAAGGCAAAAGGGGGTCCAACCCAGTACTAGTAAGGTGTACCTAATAAAGTGGACGGTGAGTGTATATCTATTATTCTAAAATTGCTCTCGAGAACTCACCCTTTGATGTAGCCTACATTAAATGCAAAATACTAAAGACTAAACAAAATATTAATCTGGAAGGTCAGCAAGTGACGCGCTTTACTTTAGCTCAATATGCTTTTGTCTTTAGATTTTTTAATGAATTAAATTGCCAAGATTTAACAAAAAAATATTTCAAACCAAAATATTCAAACAAATTATTATTTTTTCATCTCGCTCCTTCTAAACAAAATTTTGTACTGTAGCAGGCTGATCACCTTTACTGTGTCTAATAATTGGGAAAGAATTGTTTAAATTTCTTAAATGTCAAATCTTTTTTTTATCTGCATTACCTTTTGTTTGCTGTGAATGTTTCCCTATATTGCAACTCTAAACTAAATAACAACAATCATATTATTTTGCAAATCATATTTTGTGTGAACCCAAAACCATCTATAGGACTAAACTGACCTGCACTTGAAGCTTTGAACTGATCAGAAATTTTGCTGCTGCTTCATCTTTAGAAAGCTTTCCCTTTTCATGCCCTTTCCCTCCCTGGCTGCTAAACCTGGTCGATTTCACCTCCATCCTCCAGTTCCTTGCATTCAGTTTGACTTTGAAAGCATTTAGCAGAGGTGCATGTAGCAAGCGTGAGCCGAATGTTAGCATTGGCAGTCAGCACTACGAGGTTCAATGTCATGATAAATATACTATCAAAGTCAGAATTCAGAAATAATGTCTGGGTACACTGTGATAATTGAAAAAAAAAATATTATGATATCAAAATTTAGTTGAGAAAAAAAAATGGCCTTGCAGTAGTAACTTAACCTTCTGTCAGTTAAAGGATATTTTCCTATTGATGGTGATTCCTAATTAGCCATATTGGAATGAAATATGTTTTTAAGCAAAATACTAACTATCGCTAATGTTTCATTTAAATATGACCACAAAACCAGTCATAAGTGTTAATAAAAAAAAAAACATAAAAGCTGAATAAATAAGTTTTTAGTGATGTATCATTTTTAGGATTGGACAAAATTTGACAGAGAAACAACTATTTGAAAATGTGGAATCTGTGTTAAGTGTGTGTGAGAAATATGTATTTATCAAAAAGTAATATATATATTTATTTAAAGAGAAATATCAAGTACATTTATCAAATATATAAATATATTTATATAAATAAAGTTCTTAGTAAGCCATATTTACTAATCAACAATTAAGTTTTTATATATTTACAGTAGGAAATATACAAATTTCCTCATGGAACATGATGTTCACCTAATATATTAATGATTTTTGGCATTAAAGAAAAATCCAAAATGTTAAAGTTTTGACTTATTCAATGTCCTTTCGGCTCCTGCCAAAATGTACCCGTGCAAGATAAGGCTTATTTTGCGGTCCAGGGTTACATATATGCTATACATAAAGGCTATTCTAAACATTATATGCTGATATTGGCCAACAGTGTTGTCTCTTGGTGCATTTTCCAGGTGAGTTTTTGAATCAAAACTTCTGCCGTGTTCGAGGTCTGTGTTTTGTTGCATTTGTTGTCAGCATACTTCACTGAGAGGGTCTCATTTCAGAAAAGTAAACATTATTAAATATATTGTTATTCCTCCTAAGGCATACTTTACTATAAAATCTTTCTCAGCCTGAAATTTAATGGTCACTTTTCTGAAATGATGCAGTCTCAAATGTGTTTGTGCTAGAAAAAATACAACCTAGCATGTAGTATTCAAAATGAGACACATGCATCGATTCATTTAGAGACCAATCAAGTAAGAGTCGCTGAATAATTTATTTAACCAGTTACAGTCAAAACACATTCAGGGACTAAATAAATAGCTACCTTTACGACTGACACAAGACGTAATTTATTCAAACGATTCATTTAAAAACACAGATTCAGTCTTGAACAAAACAATTGGCTGATTTAAAAAAAAATATATTAATTAATTAAAAGACACACTAAAGCACTTTTTTACAGTAAATATTTAGTGAATTTTAGAAAAGATAAAGTGTTAAAAACATCCAGTTAAATTACTGCCTTTTTTTATTTTAAATAGTTTGATTCTGAAAACTCTGGTTTTACCGGTGTCACAATTATTTTTTAAAGGGATGTCAAATGGATGTTTATTATTTCCAACACAAGCTCACGGCAATTTGTACCTATTTGATTTATAGACTAATTTGTATGAATCTCATTGATACAATTTAGTACAATTTGCTCATCCCAAATGACGGTTGGATCTTTTTTAAAATCATACATTTTCGTACGACTGAATTAGCCACTAAATTGACAAAACGTAAAATAGTTCAGTTTCCTCGTGAGATCCGGCTGCTTATTTCATATACATTAGTAACTGAAACTGCCTTATATTGTATTGTTTTTTTATTGGGCAAATCAGCATGGTTATAATCGCAACACAAGCTCATTGTAAGTATGTGCTTCGGCTTACATTTGTTTTGAAACTGCAAAAACGTACTTCAACATATACATTAGGCGGCAGTTAATAGGTGAAATTAACACTACAGGCTAGTATGACACCAACACCAACTTTTGCTGCTTTTCACACTAATAGTATTTACATGGACATATTAATTCAATTCCTCTTTAGTTCTATAGCGCGTTTACAATGTAGATTGTGTCAAAGCAGCTTAATATAGAAGTTCTAGTAAAATGAAATCGTGTCAGTCCAGTTTTCAGAGTTGAAGTTCAGTTTAGTGTGGTTTAAATTTCACTGCTCAAAGTCCAAACACTGAAGAGCAAACCCATCGATGCACAGCTCCACAAGTTCCAAACCAAGCAAGCTAGCGGTGACAGTGGCGAGGAACAAAACTTCACCAATTGACAAAAGTGAAAGAAAAAACCTTGAGAGAAACCGGGCTTAGCTGGGCATGACCATTTCTCCTCTGGCTAAACTTCTTGTGCAAAGCTGCAGTCATATCATCAATGAATAAGGGATTATTTTTATGCAGTTCTTTGCACAACACCAAATAAATACCCCAAAACAACTTAAAAATGTCTATTATTTGTAATGGAACACTGTTGCGTCTCCTATTTATCTCTATATGGATAACTTTTTTTGCTCGTTCGTATGGTGTTGTACTTGTGATGCAAAGCACTTGGATTCGAGTTCGGTCAAGCAAGGTTCCACAAAACTGGTGAAAGTAATGTAAAATCGTGGTAAAACTACATGGCCTTGATGCAAATTTCTCTTACGTTTTGAAAACTTTTGAAAACACTATCGGTTGGGTTTAAGGAAGAGTTTAGTTCTGTCAATCACAAGGTGATCTGTACAACAAGCCCCATCTTTCTTAGGCATATACAAGAAGGACGTTTAAGCAGTAGGGTTGGGCGATGTTGACCAATTTGGCATCGTACGATGTCTAATGTGAAACATCGCAATGGGCGATGGCATCGTCGTCGTAGGCAGGGGTGGTTGTAGTTAAATATCAATTAATTCATAATGAATTAATTAATTGTAGCCTATTGTTTTCACTACCTGACCCACGTGGTCTTTGCTTTACCCATAACCAAACCATAAATAAATAAAATTACACACTAATTACCACCTGTCAAATCACTTTTTTCCACGGGACACTGGCATGAATAGGCAGAGTGATCTGTGTCGTTATAATGGCTTTTTCCCACAGCTGGTGGAGGAGACGAGAGTTCGTTTGGAGTTCACTGTAATTTGTATTGTGATTGATGATAACTTCCTTATTTTATTATTATTATGAGAAAGCAATAACAAGTAAAGCTGCTAGGGCTCAACCGTTTCGGCGTATGCGCCGAAATTTTAAGCGACCTAAAATATATATTTGGAAGCATTTGTGCTAGTGCATAAATTGTTACCGTGTGACCTGTTTTCACTGCAAAATCCTCACCGCGTGTGCGGATTTAGTAGACATTTATGCAGGATGCGTCTTTCCACCTAAAGACGCCAAACGCAGCGCTCAGGAACAGATTAAAGCAGTTGTTATGTGAACTTGCTGAAGTAAAAATGCAATGCTTGCCCCGCCTTTGTGCTCTTCTTATTGGCCCACTGCTCTGGAAGTGAACACGAATGGATTGGTTAATATCAGCTGTCAAATCACTCAGTGAATGCCTTCTGCCTTCACATGACAGGAGCTACAACCTCGGAAATGTGAAGCGCTGAAGATGAGAGAATGAAAATAACATTGACAGATTTTGTTTTAGAAATCACCTGAAGATACTAATAATGGCACATCTTATTAGTGATCATGTGCTAAATGTTAATCCACCATTTACACTTTTCCAAGAGTGAATAAAAGACTTCCAGTGGCTTCAAGTCCGCTATGAAAATAACTAAAGCCATTCACTGTAAAGTCTGTGGGACGGGGTTTGCAGGTAACAGCGTTTGCCACTGAATCTACACATTTAAGCGCGAGAGGTACAGTATAATCCTTCATTTAATCCTCACGATGCTGTCAGCCATGCAAGTGGCAGCTATATGTAAAATTTAACACAGCTCATGAAAAGACCGTTATTGCTATTAAGATGACATGCAAATAATAAGTTATATATCAATATAAATGTGGGGCGGGGCGATGGATCGCGATGCCGGCTCAGCATCGTGAAGTTTATCGGCCATCGTCCATCGCCGCAGCCGATAAACTTTACGATGCTGAGCCGGCATCGTCCATTGACCCAACCCTATTAAGCAGTAACAAACCTTACTCAATGCACTCTAATAATTTATTTCAGACTCGCAAAAATATAGACAGCGCCCTCTAATGAATTTGTCAACTGAAACCTGCAACAAAATGTAAGCACAAATTTCCAATGAGTCTGTGTAGGATGACTGATTCAAAAATACCACGACAACGCAACTGAACATCTATAAAGTAAGATTAATGATTTCAAAAGCAGAGATAAACATGCATGCTAACCATTAGCTTTAGCATGGCATCAAACTTTTATGGTTTAGTATTTCTCATTTAAATTTAAAATTTAAAAGGCCTGGCATTCCAAAAAGCGCATTAGTTCTTAAAAGAAGAAAGAAGTGAATCAGCTGTGCTTGACATGTGAAACTCCGACTTGTCAGATGCTGAATTATGTTCATTTCCTGTTAGAAGAAGAAGCGCACAGGTATGTTTTCCACAAGGAGAAGCAGGCATAAGGAAGACCACTGCAGCTCTTTGGATACATATCTTCCCCTCTCTCTGTCTCTCCTTGCCTCCCCCCACCCCAGTGTCCCCTGTTCTCCGTGGACCACTGACAGCATGCCTGCACAGAAATGCGGCGTTACCTTCAAATTATGCAGGAGCGACTCGTGCTCGTCCGTGGGTTGGCTGCACGCCGCTCGACATGTGTCAGGGCCGCCACGTCTCCGCTGAGCTAATGATGCTACACCGGACAGCCCACTGTCCTTCTGAGTGTGTATGCGCGTGTGAGCCCAGACGTGACACCGTCAGTAGAGACCCTCCATCTGATTAAAACAAAACCAAACCAGAAAAAGCAGGCGGGAGGAAAAAACACAGCACAAGACGCATGTCAGGTTAAGCTGGCGATGGGGTGGACATGCCCAGGTTGTTTGTTAAGGTGGGAAGGTGGAACACAGTTTTTGAGTGTCTGACTTGCAACACAACAGGAGAAAAAAAAAAAACACCGGACATGTTGTAAGGCAGGGTACTGTGCAAACTTTTTGAATTTTGTCTGAAGAAAAAAAAAAAAGGACTGGACTGATGACTGAAAAAAAGTGTGTATTTTTTAGCCTAGCATATCCATTCAAATTCGCCAATATTCAAACACGGCCAAATTAGCTAATTGGTGTGTAGTGGCTAATTAAAGTAACAGCTCTAGTAACTTAAGTACTTTTTTTTAATTAGTGGGAATTTAGTTGTGCAGCTTTGAACTCTTATGCAAAAAAAAAAAAAAAAAAAAAAAAGAACACAGCCAGATATTTCAAATAAATTCGATAATTTTCAAACAGCCAACATTAGCCAAATTAGCTAACAACCAAAATAACTAAAAGAAACAGCTCAAACTTAAACAAGTTTGCATTAACATAACTAATTCTGCTTTGAAACTTTGCCATATGAGAATTATCACATGAGTAGCAGTGCAATATGGCTGTATATCGGCACTGGTGGGAGGTGCCTTAGTGCCCCCCCACCAGTGTCGATATACAGCCATATCGCACTGCTACTCATGTGATATTGCATTTATAAAATAGTTCGATGGCATAATTGTGTGTATATATAAAAGAAAATCAAACACGGAGAATCTCAAAAACCCTTTTGTATGAGGAACTACTTTCTTCAGCCACTCATTCACATCTGCAGCTGCCAGTTTACAAACGTCACTTTAGAGCTAGTATTTGAAGGATTCTCTAGCTTTATGTCTAAAGTGATGACAAAAAAGGTCATTTTTGCTCACATTATAAGATTTTAAGGCTGAAAGGCATGAAATGCCAACAATCTACAGAGTTTTCACAGTATTTCTCTGTTGCAATCGGGATTTCACAAAAATTAACCCCAAAAAAGCCAGAGCAAAACACTACCAGTTTCTGTGGTATAAATACAGCACTACAAAATTCAAAAGAGAGAGATCGACTCAGAATGTCAATTACCTGATTTATAATGATTTGTTCAGCAATAGTTTGAAATTTATGCTGAGAAAATGTTGTTTTTCTCCCCTAAGACTCAACCGTCAATCGTCATTGAATCCGATGAACTCAATCTGATGCTCTGAAATTATAAATATTTAAAAATAGGCACTATCCTTATAAATAAACTGTATAGTTGCAATCTAAACAACTACATTCTCGACTAAAAAAGCCTCAAATATACATTATGTTGTGCAACAGCAGCAATATTTGTCAAACTGTAGAGTGTCCTCTTGTCGCTGTATGTGGGCGGAGTAATACACAAGCGTGAAGAGGCTGGACGAGTGCTGTTATTTGCAGAATATCGGCTATCAGCCAATCAGATTCAAGAACCAGTTGTATAAACACAAGTAGCACATTTTAAATGGAATAGTTTAACCAAATTAGCTAACAGCCAAAGTTAGGTAGCAGTTAACTAGTAGTAGCACTATGCTAACTGTATTTTCAATCGCATGACTGATGTTTTAAATTATTTGAAGACAAGGAGATTGTATACTAACACAGTTCACATTTATTTTTATTATTTGTATTTTTTGGACAAATTAGCTAAACAGCTGAAGTTGAGCAGTAGCTATAGCTAAAATTAACAATACTACTAACTACATTTTTAAGTGTAGCTGCAGTTATGGTGATTGCCTTACCAGAAATTAGTGTTGCTAACCATTTTAAACATCCTGCTTTAGCCAAATTAGCTTACAGCCTAAGTGTAGCTAACTATAGTAACAACAATACTAACATAGGTATGTTTTTATTAGCATTAATGTACTTATGCTGTTTTAAAATCTTTTCTTGAAAAGAGAGTGTAGCTATACTATTTTTGATCAACCTAATTCAGCCAAATTAGCAAACAGACAAAATTGGTTACCTTACCTTACAGGCTCAAGAATCTTCTGAGCTCAGGGCTCTCTCCCGGGACAGCATGCCAAACATGCTTTATTATCAATCATCAGCTAAGTGTTAAAAGTTTACTCTTAAAAGTATATTTCAAGATAAATGCTGTCGCACAATCAAGGTTTGTGGCAGAAAAAAATATGTTAAAAGGTTTATGTTTATAATAGAGATGATCCGATCAGGATTTTTGCAGTTCCAAGTAGCGATTCTTTGTCATGGTGCTCAGCCGATATCGAGTACGGATTCTGATGCTTCAAGCTTTATTATGCATTAAGCACATTTTCACTCTAAGTATGATACTTAAGTGGAGATCTCTCCTTACCTCAGAGAATGAATTAAGGATGTTGCATATAATCCTTCAAACGTGTCTCTTACGGCCATTTAGGTGTGAACATGTCATGGTCAGAAGCAGATTTACAGAAAATGGTAAGAAAAATGACAAACAATGCAATTCGGAAACATTGCAAATGAGGGAAGAAGAATTCAACATGTTTCAATGAAGAAAAAGTTCAACTTCAAATGCAGACATATAAATCCATTACTTCTTTATTAAAAGGAAATAGACACATAAACTACTGTTTATTTCAATAAGTATATTACAAGAAGTTATATTATTAAATAATTATGTTAAAAAAAATTTGTGTAATTTTCCAGCCAGGTTTTAGTGAACTTGCAATATTGTCAATAATACAGAACTTTCAGTTCAAAAAGGCCTAAATACATGCAAGGTAATCAAAATATTTTGCTCGTCTCCAACTAACACAAACACTTGCGATTGGTTTATGAGATCGGCCAGAACAGCGAGTACTGATCGAGTCAATAAATTTGATTATTGGCCGATACTGATCTCCGATCCCTAGTTTATAAGTTATATTTGTTAAAAAGTATATTTATTCTGACCTGTTATTTTTAAAATAACTAAAGATTAAGTGAATGTATGAAATAGTTTTATTGATTAAAAAAGTATAAAAGCGCAAGAGCTTTTGCAATATTATATAATTATTTTATATAAGTCTTTTGTAAATCATAATACTTTTTTTTTGCTTTAGAAGCACATTCATTTGTGTATTGCTTTTTAGCTTTACTATTTTGCTAGCTATAGTCAGTTATATATCGTTGAAAGTACTTCCACAAATTGAAAACTTATTTAAAAGATACAAAAAGATATCTGTTGTAAAGTTTCTTTTACTATAAATGAAAGATGCAAAGATGACAACAGTAACACCCATCTGTCATTTAAGTCTTTCAGCTGATGAACACTGTGTGGTAAAGTAAAGAGAAGAAACGCTTTACTTTTACCTGTACAGAGCGAAGATAAACAAATGCGTTCAGCCAGTCGAAAGCCTTTGAGAGGAAACTCAGCTGAATCTGAAAGAACAATCACAGAAATGCAACAACAAAGTCAGTTACTTTCTCTCAGCTGCTCGGGGCCGTCAGGGAGTAAGAATACACATTTTTCACCAACGAATAATGGCACGGAAGCATATTTGTGCTCATTAATTCACCGAGATCTTTCTCCTTCCCTCCCTTCTTTTTTTCTCACTCTGCATCACTCGACGACTTTTCCCAACATCAATTTAATCTGAAATTGCACACAAATCCCACAGCAACATTTGCAGGAGCTTTGTCTCACAAAGCAGTCTTGCAAAAATTCAGAATTCAATCATTTACTGTTGAGTGAATGACTAAGAAATCACTTCCAGCTGCATACGGATCACTTCGTAGAAGGTTTAGAAATTATAAATACATTTTTATTAATGTCAATATTATCAGAAAACACTTATTACCTCTAATTATAATAAGGAAATTGTACCATTATTTAATGAGTAGATTCAGATTAGACAATGTAAAATAAATTAAAATCGTAGTACATTGTTGTATAATTTGGTGAATATATGAGAGGATGTAATGATGATTAATATGATTTTATTGTGATTCTTTGAAAAAAATCTGTTTTCTTTAACTATGGAGATGATGTTTTTTGTAGGCGGATGTGACATTTCTTATGATGTGATTCGTTATATATAATTGGATTGGATTGTTTTTGATGATTGAGAATTTAATTCATGACGTAATGTGATTGACAGTTTAAAAAAGGGTGGAGGGAGAAAAATGTTTCACACACTGAGGAAGGTGTTGAGCCCAAACGCTTGTGGTTCTTTCCTGAAGAATGTGAAATAAATAAAAAATATAATGCAATTACTCAATAAGTGCGGTATCATAAATTTTAAAATTAAATTAAATTACAATGTACAACTATTACATTTGACTTGGAAGGACGTTTGTACAATGTTTTGTATTAACTGATTATTTGCTTAGTAAATAACTACTTTGTACTACTACTTTTAGCAACAAATAACTGTGGTGTTTGTTCACCACATGCAACGCCATTGAACAGTGTTTGACATGCTTCGTCCTTTCAATAACATTCACAAAGTTGTCAAAAGTGCATCTCTTCTTTATTTTACTACTAACACAATTAATAATATTACTTATAATAATAATAATAATAATAATAAATTAGGCGACGCGGTGGCACAGCTGGTAGTGCTATGGGTTGCAGCTGGAAGGTGTATCAGCTGCGTAAAACATGTGCTGGATAAGTTGGCGGTTCATTCCACTGTGGCGACTTCAGATTAATAAAGGGACTGAGCCAAAAATAAAATGAATAAATAATAAATGACTAAAGTAAAAATAGTGAACCAATATTTTAAAATTACTTATATTAATAATTATTTTTATTATATTTTACGCAAAATATACTGGCCCATACCAGTTTTATTACAGCATTTTTGTAAATAGTTTTATTGTAGTTTACTTTGTGTTTTAATGTTTTCTGTTTCATTTGAAAATTATTGTCATTTGGTTGTGTTATTTGTTTATTTATTTTATCTATTTATTTATTTTGTCATTTGAATTAATTATTGTTGGATTTTAATGTATCTATAGGGCCATAATTTTGATTTAGTTTTAGTTTGTTCCTTTTTAGCTATAGGCTAAATGAAAATGAGAAATATTTTAACAACTTGCTGAAATATGTTTTTTTTTTATTGCATTTAAATAAATTTGATTTTATTTTACACAACATATAATTCTAGTTAAATGGTTTTAGTCTTATTTATAGAAATTAAAATGAAAAACAACAAGAAAAGCAAGTGTTGAATAAACAATTATTGAAAATATTTACAAGTTAAAGTGTGTTTGTCATATGCAAAAAACATTAAAAAGTGATCAATGGAACCAGGATATATGCAATATATGCTTTTATGAAGAGTTTTATGACTAGAATCTGCTTCGTTTGTTTCTTTGTTTTGAAAATGATCTAATTGTTCACCCAAAAAAATAATAATAATTTACTCACAATTTACTCCCTCAAGTGGTTCTAAACCTTTATGAGTTTCCTTCTTCTCTTGAACACAGGAAGATATTGTAAAGAATGCTAGACACCTTATTGACTTCCATAGCAGGAAAACACTACAGAAGTCAGGTTACAGGTTTCCAACATTTTTCAAAATAACTTCTTTTTTGTTCAACAGAAAGAAACTCAGACATGTTTGTGGCAAGTGACGGATTAGAAGCCTAAATTATAACAGAATTGTGATATTTGGGTGAACTATAGCTATCATTTTAACATGTCTCTTCACATAAACAAAATGTATCTACAGTTTAGCTTTGAGGGCAAAACAAACATTTGACTTACCTAAACACTTTCTTGCTATCTTCCCCATCCTGAAACACCCTGTATGTGGAACACTGGTCTCTCTCTAGCAGATAAGCCAGGAAAACCTCATGTGTATCTTTCCTTCCACCCAGGTTATGGTTGCTTTGCAATCCAGTCCAATACATACATCCGTCTGAGAGCGGATTGGGCTGAAGTGTGTCTGCTCGGCGTGAGTGATGAGCAGCAGAATAGACAGGCTGTCACAGCACACCTGTAGGCCTGGCAGGCGAGTCCATCACCTTCATACAGATTAAAAACACTGCATCCATTAGGCCCCGTGTCAGCCGTCATTATTCTATAAAGAAGCCATTTTGTCACATCTCCATTCTTCAGTCCGCAGATGAAGAACACGCGGGACGCTCCATCTCCAAACACGGCTCACTTCTGACAGGAACACAAGGGTTTGTGACGCCGTCTTCCCAACACTTCACAAATCCGTTGGGGAAGAAAAAGCATCAAGTAAGTCTTAATGCAATGATCCCGCAGTCCATCACCTGATAGTTTTTTTTTTCCACCGCCATATTTATTCTTGTAAATGTACGTTTCGTCCTGGAGCTGTCAATCAAACCGCCTCACAATTTATTCTGCCACGCACATTTATCTGACAGGCCTTTGTTTTTCTACAGTGTTCAACTGTGATTCAGTTTTACACATTCTGCCTTGTAGTTTGACAGCTGTCGTTTGACGGGAACACGGGTTTCACTGCGGACAGCTTAAGAATAACAAATTCAGACTGGATATTGTATGCGCCTAAGGTTTTAAATGAGTTTTTAAAAGACTTAAAACAGTTCTGGATTGGAGATGGAACCCTTTAAACTGTCAATGTTGGTGAGTTTCAAATTATATGTTTTTTTAAAGTTGTGTTTTTGACTCGTGGAAGGCTTTGGGTGAATGGAAAAATGATATTGTGGCATAAGTTGTTTTCTCATATCATTTCAAACTTACTTATGAGTTGGTTTCATTAGTGGAACACAGAAGAAAAGGTTTAGCAAAGTGTTTTACGAATACACTTTGACCCTAACATTGAAAATCACTGAATGAAATAAGATAGTTTAACATATAATTCTTTAAAAAAAAAAATACTTTGAAAAGGAAAAGAGTTATGGTAACTCATAAACAAATTAGGAGAGAGCAGGGCAAGTAACACTTTTTGGTTTTGGCCAAATAATGAACAAACTAATCGGGTTAGACAAACCATATTTTTTTACCATCATCACACAAGCCTCTCCTACAAATGGACACTGAAAGTATGATCGCCAGACCTATGGTTTCTGTGCAGTGTTGCCAAAAGTGACAGGAGTCAAAATGTTACTATTTACCCCAGTTGTAATAGACAGAGGTTTAGTTGTAACAGATGCTTAAAAAGGCAGATTTCACACAATTAATTTAAATTCAGTTTACTTCACATAATATATTTCCTCAGTGCTTAACTCATTTTTTTATTCTATATAGCACAGTATGTTTATTTATTTTTCTATTGGATACACATTTGGAGTAATTTGCATTATTACCCATTATTATAAAATGCATTTATTTGCATTATTAGCAATAAAAATAAATTCTATTAAAATTGTTTTATTAAAAAACATTTTTTATACAAAAAGTTCTTAATATTACACAAAATTCAAAAATTATTTTGTTAGTTTAATTGGTGTCCAACAGTGTGTGGCTAATTGTAACACCCCAATTCAACTAACCCCGCTGCCGTGTTTTCTTCAAAACTGGTTCGCAGACACTGTGTGTTTTACATCTTTCAAAATGGTTCCATCTTTTAGCCTAGAAGACGGCAATCAAAACAATATAAGATTGTACTTACATACTTTCACTGATTTAAAAAAAAAAATATATATATATATATATATATATATAAATATATATATATATATGGGTGATTCTCACGAAAACTTAGTTTAAAAATTTTCAAACCAAATTTTTTAAAAATGTTTAAATTAATTTTTTGTTTTTGCAGATATTTGAAACAAAGTCTGGAGTGTTTGTCAACATTAATTTAAAAATATATACATATCATTTAGTGCCTTTTTGAGCATAATTAAAAAAATAAGTAATGAAAAATCTCATTACCGCAACAGTCTGAAAAATCAACTCTGTTAAAAAAGCGAATTCACATTGACATTTTAAAAAAAGGGATTATTAACCATCATGTACAGTTACTTGAGATTTTGAAATAACAATTATTTTTTAATTAACAGCGTTTTTTATTTTGATTGTTTTTTCTCATTACCGAAACACCCTACACAATTGACAACCCTTTTTTTAATATATTTTGATTAAACCTGATGTATTTTCAAAATGATGTGGCTAACCTGAAAGGACATAACTTGTAGATTATGCACATGCATTGAAAAGCAAACGATTAAAAATAAATAAATAAATAATTAACACTTAATGAACATTGGTTGCGGTAATGATAAATAGGTTGCAGAATATAGGGTAATTATTTCAATATTGATTTTAGGTATACTATGTATGAGATAAAAAAAAAAAAAAACATTTAATTTAGAAAAAACAACATTGAATTTCAAATATTTTATTGTTTAGTGCTTTAATAACAAAAAATTAATTTCAAAGAATAATTTCCACTTGCTTGGATAAGCTGAAATGTATCATCATCCCTGCTAGCTGGTGTGGTCTCTAGTACAGCTTTAACCCTCTGCTATTCCTTATTTGGGAATCAAACTTGTGGTCTTAGCTGGTCAAAAAGGGATGGACAACAGTGAAGTACCAACTGTTGTTGTTGTTGTTGTTTTTTTTAGCTAATTTAATCAAATGTATATAATATTTATATTATTTTGAATTTTGAGAGGGTCTTTATGCATTAATTAACATACATTTCCCCTATTGAAAACAATGGAATTTTTGTAATTTTTATTTTTAATAATGTTTAAATTAGTGCTGTATTTCCGAGTAGGCTCTGTCTGTGGACTGCAAGACAGGTGCATAACATGAAGGGGCGTAACTTTTTGTGGAGGCGTAACTTGAAGTTATGGAGACCCACATGTCAAACTATGTTGTCGGCAAAATGGCGATGTACCCATCAGTTATTAACATCTACACCTACTCCACACCTAAACCCAACCATCACAGTTATTAACGCCTATACCTACTACAGTACAACCCTAAATTCAACCACCATCTTTATTAACGTACAGCTGCAGAGGCTTTCATACTTGATGTGCACAAAGAAGTCAGCGAGTTGCTAAATGAATGAATATAATAATATGTCAAGTTAATTGGTTGTGGATAAATTTGGAGAAAACTCCTGAAAACATGTAGTGAAAATGTTCTCTTGTAAGTAATTCCACCATCTTGCCAATAACATCTCATTGTGACATCTCACATGGTTCAATGGGATCTCCATAACTGCAAGTTACACCTCTTTAACTTACTACAAGTTACGAACCTTCATGTTACGCCCTTGTCTTGCAGTCCACAGACAGATACACTTGGTATTTCTAGGTAAAATAGAGACTGTCGTTTAAAAACAAAAGGCAGCTTAGCACCCTCATGTCATTAAAAAATACATGCAATGGCATGGTCTAAACACTAGGTTCTAAAATAGCTAAAATAATTCTTTCTGACAAGGTTTCGAAATTTGTTGTTTGACAAAGTGATTTGAAGTGTACATTTTTGTATTTTGATTAAATTTTGTAGTTTGAAAAACTACATATGGCTATAGAGACTATACAAAAGGCTTAACATTTTGTATGATGCAGTGTGTTTGTGTTTCTCACTTAGTGTCACCCCTTTACACTTTTTTTCAGAATCATAGTGAATTTCTATTTTTGCAAACAAAATATTTTCTAAATGTTCTTATTTGACTTAATGGTTATTTTCTCTCTCACTCTGTGTGTGTGTGTGTGTGTGTGTGAGAGTGTGTGTGTGTGTGTGTGTGTGTGTGTGTGTGTGTGTGTGTGTGTGTGTGTGTGTGTGTGTGTGTGTGTGTGTGTACGTGTTTTTGTGACATATCAGGACACAAATCTGTATAATGACATAGGTATGACACAGGTATTACAAAAAGCAGGTGAAATATGAGGACATTGGTGACGTCCTCACTTCTCAAAAAGCTTATTAATCACACAGGATGAGTTTCTTCAGAGAGTAAAGCTGTACACTGTCTCCTGTGATGGTTGGGTTTAGGGGTAGGGTGGGGTGAGGGCAATATCATATACGGTTAGATCTGTATAAAATGAATGGAAGCCTATGTAATGTACCCACTTTTCACAAAAACAAACGTGTGTGTGTGTGTGTGTGTGTGTGTGTGTGTGTGTGTGTGTGTGTGTGTGTGTGTGTGTGTGTGTGTGTTTGTACACTGTGTGCAGATTAAAACTAAATTATCACTGTAGAGTGTTTTTTTAGTAATTACACTTGCTATGCCATCTCCAAATCTAACCTCTCTCTTTCCCTCTTTCTGTACTCTTCAATTAGTTCTGGGTTGTTGTATACAATTTTTCCTAACCTAGCTTTTGCTAAAGATTTTCTTTTTTTCACTTGCTGACTCTCTAAAATGAAACAAATCAAAGCAAAATATAAACAGATGATACATTTTTAAATTAACATTAAATTCAAAAGAATTATTTGAATCTAGTATGCAATTTACTTAAATTCTCATTCCTGAAACAGACGTTCTCTCTACCGCAACCGTCCTTAAATGGTTGCGGTATATGAGAAAAGAGTTGCGGAGAATGAGGTGCCTCAATATTTTTTGCTAATAATAGGGAAGCTGTGATGATTTAGAAAAAAAATCTCAGTGCATATAATTAAGAATTTAAAAAAAGTTTGTTTTCATAAAAATTTGTAAATCTAACTATTATGTAAATGTAAAAAACTACCTGTTTCGGTAATGATAATCAAAAAGTCGTTTAACCATTTTGACTGGAGAAAATTTTACATTAAACTGGAGAAATATAAAATATCTTCTTTTCTGGCAGCCATCTTGAAACAACTGGCCCATGTGCTTCTTTATTCAAAATTAAACTTTATTTAAACTCTTTATGTGTGTTTAAACAGTACTTTAAAATGGTTGCGGAGGATGAGAACATCCGTCATGGACACATCGTTTTTCAGTTTTTTCTCATTATCATTATACATGAATATTCTGTAAATTATTTGTTCTGTCATGTAAGATAATCTATTAAAACAATTCAGTTGTTTTTATTCTAAAATTGTTATGCTAATTTGTTTAAATTACAACATAACACACATTCAAACACACATGGACACGTTTCGGTAATGAGAATTTCAGTAGAAAATGCTGTAAAATTATTAAAAATAAGTAAATTATGTTGAAATTACACATTGTGCTTCGTAGAGAACAGTTTTGTCTTTATTATGATGTTTTTTGTATTAACAAATTAGCAAGTTTTATATTTAAAATCTTAAGTGCCATGTTGTTTTAGTGGTTTCGTGAGAATAACCCATATATATATATATATATATATATATATATATATATATATATATATATATATATATATATATATATATATATATATATATATATATATATATATATATATATATATATATATATATGAGCAATTCCAGCGTTATGGATGTGACATTTGCAGTAAAAACTGAAAACATAAATTCACATAAAAAGTTTACATTAACATTATATTGAACCTTCTTTTTATATTTTACAAAACTACTGACCACAGAGTTATAAGATAAGAAAAATATCAGTCTGTAAACATGTTTTGTACTTTAAATGAGGAAAATAAACATGCGTTATGGATGTGATGAAAAAAGTCTGTGAGTTTACAGTATACAACATACTTAGTAGAAATTCTGTCAAATAAACTGCACAACCCCCCAAAAATTATGCTAATCAACAGGATAAGAGTTGGCTCTCTATAAAACAAACATCATTGATTTTATTTTATGTAATATTTTTGCATTTATGAGGAAAAAGCTTCGTTATGGATGTGACACCTCTGCGTTATGGATGTGACCGATGTGAAATTGCCATTCGTGTGACTTTGGTAAAGCAAATTAAATTGTTCAAAAACAATGACAGAGACATTTTGAGTATGTTTAAAGTACTGTAAAATACTTACTTACACAAAAAACATAGAAAGTGTTTCGGTATTTTGTTGAAAACTTAATTTTTTTCATGGCAAGGTTGACATTTGCATGGAATTGCCCATATATATATATATATATATATATATATATATATATATATATATATATATATATATATATATATATATATATATATCTCGAGTATAATAAAAATACTTTTATGATGCAAAAATTGTTTCTCATGTGTTTCCCATGCAAATTCCGTCGAACTTTTACAATAATTGGCAGGAAGACGTCTGCCGGCACTGGTGAAAGCCTCGAAAGCATGCCATGGTTAACCCTGAGCAAATACCTTAAAACTCTGTGTTACATTTTACCACAAGTTACTTTGTGCCCCGCGCTCCCCTATATCCAGTAGAACTCAAACCGAATGAGTAATTAATTAATTACTTTTTTTTTTTTTGTGTTAACTAGCAATACCAAACCATTTGTAGTTACAGTAGTTACAGTATATAGTTGTTTGGACTCAATTCATTCTATCAACTGAACTCATTTGATAACTGAACTTAAAATGTTTAAGTTACTGTACCTCTAGATGTTTGACAATATAAACACAAATAAAATGTGTCTATGATTCAATATAAGCTTATATAAGTTTACAGTACTCAAACCATTTGGTTTCATAACTTAAATGGTTTGACACAATCAGTTTTCTCAAACAGTTTGAGTTAACCTAACTTATTGGGTTTTACAGTGTATGAATGGTGACCAAGTGTGCTAGTATTGATAGTTTGATTTAGTTTTTATTTGGCTGATTAAAATTGGTTTCGTGTCTTTATGAAGTTCGTAAAATTGTGTACGTGTAACCTATAATATTTATGAATATAAATATTTTTTATTTTAGTTTTATTTTCAAATGAGAAATATTATTTTAGTTATGTGCTTAAGATAAAAAAAGAACTGTCATTTTAGTTTATAAACGAAGCATCAGCGTGAACATTCTGCAAAACATCTCATTCTGCATTCAACAGAGGACTGATGATCACGCAGGCTTGGGATAACATGGTGGATTTTTTTTTTGTTCTTCATTTGATATTCAAAAATCCTGTCATTCAAAGACCACAATGTGTCATTTTCCCAGATTTCATTATTTTCAAGCTGTCAACTTATTCCTCTCAGGAAAGAGTGGGCAATTTCAAAAGGCAATGTTCAAATTACACAGAGATCTCACTGCTTTGCCTTTTGAAAACTGCAAATTGTAACCAGCTAAAATTCATCATAGTCCCACTATCAACGAATTCTTTTGTCTGGCATCATATTTATGCTCCGACGTCTGTCTGTGAGGTCGAGCAGAAAAGAAACAGAGCGAGATGATTTATTTCCTGTTTGCTTGAAGTGAAATAACAAAACACGAGACACAAGGTTAAGCTGATGAATTCGCAGTGATGAGCTGCATCAGTAATGACACTGATGTTTGACATGTGCAAAGACTTTCCTATTCAAAATTCTGCCTTCCTCCAACCCTTCAACCTGTCTTGATGCGAAACGTCTTAGTGTTTTAGAATGATGATGGGCACGAGCGAAAGTGGGAGTCTGTTTTGACATCTAAACAACATATTTATCTGATTAATCAATCAGTGTGTTCTTTAATCAGTAAACACATTTGTCACTAAAACGATGAATCTTATTCTAAATGGATTCTTTCACAAGCAAATGTATCACTTATATGATTAATGTGCTTGGAAGAAAAATGTTTTAAGAGATTTGCTAAAATGTTTCATCTCTTCATAAAAAAGTTGCAAGGCATCAAAAAAAAGTGTTTACGTTCTGTCTTTAACGTTCGTCTTTCCATTGTGTTTGCATTTGCATTTAACCTGGAGATTTAAGACACAAATGTACGCAGTGAAATGTTTGAAAGCCTTTTGTTTCTCACAGCATGTGATATCCAAGCGGAAAGTCGGTTCTTTAGGAGAAACGTGGAACGACCCCTTTATCTCCATGTGCGTCAGGACCCCAGATGTAGAGGGAAATGGAAGGCTTAATTTTATAATACACTTAAATCTGCTCCATGCTCAAAAGGTCTGATTTCAATAACAATATTGCTTTCAGGATTTGGGGATTTTATTATAACGTGTGGAAAAAAAGTTACACCAGAAATGTGAGTTTATAAATTAATAGTTTTAAAAACCTACTTCGTAAATGTGAAAAATAGTTTGCATGCATGACAACTGTGGGTATTTATTCAAAAACAGACAAAAATATATGTATATATATATTTTTTTTTGGCATTTATGGTTTCATGATTTATGGTTTTACTGACTGATCAAGTTGTTTAAACCCCAAAAAACAAACTTTTCTATGGCCTTGCTCCAATACTTCACTTTTGGAACGTTTTAGTTCCAATTAACGTTCTTTATATGTTTTCTTTTTTGTTGTTGTTGTTTTTTTATGGCGGGGGGTGGGGGGAGTGTAGAAATATCATAAAGGCAGAAAAAAGTGGTAGGTAAGTGATGTTAACCAATAGTTCTAGGAACTATAGGTGTGTCCCAAATCGCATACTTATGCACTATTCTATGGCATTTTGTAGTATTAATAGTGTAAGTAGTGCGTTCACACTGAAAACTTCAAAAAAAGCAATAAGTGTATAGCTCTGTGTTATAGTGTTCCTATAACCTCCGAATGAGGAACTAAATTATTCTTCCAAAAATATGTTCCTAGTTACTGTGATGCAAGCAGAGCAAAAAGCTTACAGTACTTTTGCCAATAGTTTTCTAGGAACTATAAAAACATTCCTCAGGTGTGAAAGTTTGAGTGTTATAGTATTCCTATAACCCCCAAATGAGGAACTATTTCTAGTTCTTTTATAATGTTTCTTTTTTTTTTAATCTTCACATTAAGAAAACAATTAAATATTCACTGAAATTATTTTCTTGTAGGGGCTTTCACACCTAAAAAATGTTTTCATAATTCCTAGAGAACTATTGGCAAAAGTACAAGCTTTTTGCTCTGCTTGCATCACGGTAACTAGGAACACATTTAGTTCCTATTTATTTAGAATAATTTAGTTCCTCATTCAGGGGTTATAGGAACACTATAACACGGAGTTATACACATTACTTTTTGAAGTATTCAGTGTGAACGCACAACTTACACTATTTATACTACAAAATGGCGTAGAATGATTTTGGGACACACCTATAGTTCCTAGAACTATTGGTTAACATTATTTACCTACCATTTTTCTCTGACGCTCCTATTTGCTTGATTGATTGCATAACTTCCCCAACATTCCAACTGCATTACTTAAAATCCACACCACACAACAAAAACACAGCTTTATTAACAACGTCCTTCATTCCCCAGATGGTGATTTTGTTTAATGCTGAATTGAATGTCGTGGTTATTTGAAAGGGCGGCATGACAGCTCAGTCGTTAGCACTATCGCCTCATAGCAAAAAGGTCACTGGTTTGAGTTTTCTACGGCCTTGCTGCAAAACTTCACTACTTCACTTTTGGAACGTTTAGTTCCATTTAACGTTCTTTATATTGTTTTTTTTTTTACTATTATTCATTTTCTTTTCGGCTTAGTCCCTTTATTAATCCGGGGTTGCCACAGTGGAATAAACCGCCAACTTATCCAGCACGTTTTTACGCAGCGGATGGCCTTCTAGCAGCAACCCATCTCTGGGAAACATCCACACACACTCATACACTACGGACAATTTAGCCTACCCAATTCACCTGTACCGCATGTCTTTGGACTGTGGAGGAAACCGGAGCACCCGGAGGAAACCCACGCGAACGCATGCAAACTCCACACAGAGACGCCAACTGACCCAGCCGAGGCTCGAAGCAGCGACCTTCTTGCTGTGAGGCGACAGCACTACCTACTGCGCCACTGCGTCGCCTTTTACTATTATTAATAATAATAGTAGTAATAAATCTACAAATCATATAAAAGTCAAATAAAAGCTATCCTAAAAAAGTATGTTTTAAGAAATTATTTTAAAATACTCAGAAATTCTGCATTGCAAATATCAGAGGGTAAAGAGTTCCACAATTTAGGTACCAATAAAGCGAATGCCCGGTCTCCTAAAGATTTTAGCTGCGTTGATTGAGCACGTCTAGGAGTGTATGGAATTAAAAGCTCTTGTAGATAAAATGTAGATAACACACATTTAACATGCTTGTAGTGCTACACATATCATATCAGACAATAGGGAAATGTCAGTAACATTTGCTTTCTGTATATTTATGTCGTGTAACACTTACTATTATGCTTTTTTTGTATGGCATGCATTTGGCTAATCAGTGAACATGTATGCCATTGGTAGAAGTGAGTACTTCCATCAGTAGCTTTCAGTAAATTAAGAAATTCTTCTGTTGTAAAAGCCCCTATAGTGTTTTTATAGTTCCTTGAACTATTGGTTAAAATATTTACCTACCACTTTTCTCTACCTTTTATAGTACTTTTCTTCCTATTTGCTTGATCGATTACATAATGCATCCACCAACATTCCAACTCCATTCCTTAAAATCCACACAACACAACACCACACACAGCTTTATTAACAACGTCCTTCATTCTCCAGTTGCTGATTTTGTTTAATGCTGAATTGAATGTCGTGGTTATTTGAAAGGGCGGCATGACAGCTCAGTCGTTAGCACTGTCGCCTCATAGCAAAAAGGTCGCTGGTTTGAGTTTTCTACGGCCTTTCTGCAAAACTTCACTACATCACTTTTGGAACGTTTAGTTCCATTTAACGTTCTTTATATTGTTTTTTTTTTACTATTATTCATTCATTTATTCATTTTCTTTTCGGCTTAGTCCCTTCATTAATCCGGGGTCGCCACAGCGGAATAAACCGCCAACTTATCCAGCACGTTTTTACGCAGCGGATGGCCTTCTAGCTTCAACCCATCTCTGGGAAACATCCACACACACTCATACACTACGAACAATTTAACCTACCCAATTCACCTGTACCACATGTCTTTGGACTGTGGAGGAAACCGGAGCACCCGGAGGAAACCCACGCGAAGGGAGAACATGCAAACTCCACACAGAGACGCCAACTGACCCAGCCGAGGCTCGAAGCATGCTTGTAGTGCTACACATATCATATCAGACAATAGGGAAATGTCAGTAACATTTTCTGTGTGGAGTTTGCATGTTCTCCCTATGTTCGCATAGGTTTCCTTCGGGTGCTCAGGTTTCCCCCACAGTCCAAAGACATGTACTATGAGTGTGTGTAAATGAGTGTATGGGTGTTTCCCAGTACTGGGTTGGGGCTGGAAAGGCATCGGCTGCTAGAACAGTTGGCGGTTCATTCCGCTGTGGCGACCCCTGATAAATAAAGGGACTAAGCTGAAGGAAAATGAATGAATGAATGGTTATTTGACATATACTGTATCACTTCATGATTCTTAGTGGTGGTGTAAATACAACCAGGAAAATGACCTGAAGTGAAAATATAGTTCTCGGGTGCTAGTTCCTATAACTGCCTGGTGGTAATCAGGTAACCCCTTATGGCATCACTGAAAATCCTCAAAAGGGTTTAAAGATACTTAAAATGTTCTTCACACTAAGAAAAAGAAGTTTCTTTTAAGAATGATTCCGTTGAGGGGCCAAAATGTGTTTTTCTATATGAAATCATTGCAAAAAACACCTTTGGAAGCTTTATTTTTACCAGTGTACTTGTGGATTTATACGGCTTAGTATTTCCAATAGTTTGCACAGATATCCCGCCTTTTGAATGAAAATGAAAAAGAATTGCAGTAATTGAGGAAAGCAAAACTAGCAGATGGAGGCTCAGAATATTCAGTATGGGACCACTGGGAAATCAAAACATGCCAATTTGAGTGAGAGGATACTCTCAAATAGGGCAACTAACAAGGGGTTTGATACTGCAACTCCCCAAAGCGGCTTCAAATGGAGATTGAGATTATTGTGCAAACACTGCATATTTCAGTCCTTTGCCGTTCTTGTTTCGTTCCCCCTCTAGCCCCCTGTGTCCACACGTATAATCACTCAGTAATTGAGCTGAAAAGAGTAAATCTTTGATTCCCACTAGAAATTGGGCATTTATTTCTAAGTCTGAAAACCCCGTGAAATGCTTGGAGAGTGCTTGTGTGAACAGGAGAGAGGGAAAAAAATATGCAAATCTGCTTAAACTGCGTCTATCTGCCGATGTTTCACTCTGCTCTGCAGGTACTCACAATGTCGCAGTTGTCATGATTGCTGTAATTTACATAGAATACGTACAGGGACTGCACTAAGATTCTCTAAAAAAAAAAGAGAGGAAGGGCTGGATCAATGCTACAGAATCGGTCCTGAGAAGCCAGATATACAGGCTTTACGGAAAAGCGTTAAATCCACAAGCTCTGTGCCCATTTTGGCTCCAGTGAGAGAGCGTTTCCTGTTTACTAGCAGGGTTGTGTCTGGAAACATCTCTCTCATTTGCATACAGCACAGAAAAGGTGTTGCATTCAAGGAATAACAAAGGCAAAAATGGACAATGGATCTTTGAATATTTCAAGTTGAGGTAGCTGAAATACAGTGGAAGCTCCAAGTTTGTTTAAACACAATCAAATTAGCTGGGAAAGAAAAAGACATGTGAATAACCAATCAGAGAACAGGATTAATCAAGAAATGCTTCAGGTTTTATTTTACAATTGAGGGACAAAAACATTTTTTTCCTTTTTTTCTTTTTTCATTAAGGGAATCGATGGGACTTTTCACAATGGCATGAGAAAACATTGAAATGTACTGTATTTCATGTTTTGCATTGCTTGGTTCCAACTCGTATGCCATGCATCGACAGCGATGCAACTCCTTCAGTCAATTCATATTTACCACATCAGAGAACTTAGTTCAACTAAAGGATGAATCGTGGTTCTACAGCACATATACTGCATATACATCTCTGTACATATTATTTCCTTTTCGTTTACTATATATAAAATGATAATATAAAAGAATGCACACCATACAAACAATGTCGAGCTGCGGCAATTGGCAAGATATGACGATGGAAATTTACACATCTTCGCTGATCATTTAAATATATGTGCTGTATATAAGATTTCAATTAAGTCTTTACAGGTTGAATCTGAAGCCAAACCATAGAAAGAGGAATAGTGGTACCAAAGCATACGTTTCAAATTGCTACTGTATAAAATGATACTTAACAACAACAAAAAAAAAAAACAATGATTATTAAAAACAAAGAAATGTCTTTGAAAAAACCAAAGTGTATAATCATAGGCAGCCCGTCAAAATCTTCAATATCCTTCGAGGTTTCGAAGACTCAACAAAATCTACAATGCACTTTTCACTTCAAAGGGTTGCAGTTTGATTTATGTCAAGCCAATATTTAAAAGTCGGAGCTCAAATTAACAAAATAGCTCTGTCTCGTTTTATACATATTCTCATAACATTCAACACTACGGAGTGCTTTAATGAAGTCAGTCTTTTTTTTGACATAGTAAGTGTTCAGTACAATGCAAATCGTTCTGTTCAGAAGTTCTTTTGCCATTTTGTTTTAGACCATGCCCATGGATACCATGTTTGTTTCATTCCCAATTCAACAGAGTACAAATTGTAAATTCTGTTTGAATGTAAAGTCACTCAGAAAGAAAGTAAAGGTTAAAAAATAAAACAGAACATGCACATAACCAACACGTATCAGATAAATACAGTACAAAGCAAGAGATAGAAACAAAGAGACTGAAAAACAACGAGGAAGGAAAAAAAAAAAAACTGAAACAGATCATGGTCCAATCAGGCAGTTTCACGACAAGTTGGACTGATTTTGAAGGCTCAGTTCAGGCGCAGTGCAGTACAGTGATGTAGTGCAATGATTCTCAATTCAGTCACTTCACTGCCACCAGCCTGCTTTCCTTAGGCTTTTTCTAACTTTTCCAGCTCAGTAACAAAGATCAGGTGGTCCTCCGGTGACTTTCCGTGTGTTTTGCTGAGGTGCAGTTTCACTGCGTGCTTGCTGACAAAAGTTCTATTGCACAGTTTGCACTGAAATATGGAATTAGAGTCTTCCTCATTCAAGTCAAGGGCACGGAATGTCTTGTCTGTGATCATTTTTGTGACTGCTTGCTGGTCTCTTATGAGGTCTATTGATAACTTTGAGAGGTCCTTCAAACTAAAGCCCAAGTGGGACTCTAAGTGGTTAATGTATGTGGAGGGAGTTCTAAACTGGGAGGCACAATCACTACACAGGAACAGTGGATGGCCCGAGTCTATGTTCTTCAGGAACTTGGTTCCACCTGTCCGCCTGAGTTGGTACTTGACGTTGGCCAACCAGTGGGAGATGGTGGTCATAGAGAGACCTGTAAACTTACAAATATGTACACGCTCCTGAGGACCTAGGTCTGTAATTATGTACTTTCCGTCAGGGGTTTCTCGAAGGCTGGATGCAAACTGAGCTTGAAGAATCAGCAGATGCTGAGGGTTCCAGTTTGACTGCCTGCCTTTCCTCTTCTGAATAGGTGAAAGATCCTCTAAGCCATCCTCAAAAGCACAACCATCTGCATCTGACTTTTCTGATATAGAGGAAGGTGTTGACGACTTTGGTGTCAAGCGACCTGTGAGGTTCTTCACCATGTCAGAGATGTCCATTAGGGCATTCTCCCGAAGAGGAGAGGAGACTTGTTCAGCCAACGTGGATAAGATGGGTCGAGTGCTGTTTGTGATACTGCTGTTGCTTATAATGGTGGATGTACAGTTATTTGTGGGGCCAATTCCACTTTTGGACTTTGTCAAGTCCATGGGCTGATCGTCATCATTTTCATAATATCTGTTGATGGGCTCCACTTGTTTGACCTGAGCTGGATTGTACATGGGTTTTTCCATCATGTTGTTGCTAATCTTGTACAACATTGCTAATGGGTCCAGGAGTGGACTGACTGTTTTGGAGGCCTTACCCAAATGAGTGTTCATGATAGACTGCAATGCACTGAGGGGGTTAACTAAAGGCTGCTCTGGTGAGTGGTCAGTGATGATTCCTAAATTACCGCAACCATTGCTGACTTGCGTTTTGAGGACATCTGTTCCATTTTTTATGGGATTATCGGCATGGCTTTCCTTGTATTCTCCTTCTCGAAGTGGAGTGTGCTCTAGGTCTTTATCTAACATGCCATTCTTTGTTGGCTTGGTAAGATCATCTGGTTTTGGCAGGTCTTTTCTATCTTTGAGGACCGGAGAGGGTATTTCAGCAGTGAGATGTTTGGAACTACGTTCAGTTGATTTTTCATCCCTGTCTTTCTTTGACGGGATTTTCCCTGTCACTTTCTCCACCAACTCTTCCATGGCTAGGACATTGCTTTTATGGTTTGGAGGTGGTGATGGGCTGCTAGGAGAATGGATCAGAGTGCTGGAGTCAGAGGTCAAAGATTTCAAGCTGCTGGCATTGAATGTTGGTTGAATCTGGACACTCTGGATAGCAGGTATTGATGATTTCACAGACCCTTGGAGCTGGTAGGCAGCATGAATGCTGGGATATCCACCCCAGGTGGGCGTACCGGTCTGAGCCTTACTGATTGCACTGGAGACTGTATTTTCTAATGACTTGAGAATATCTAGTCCACCTTTTGGAGACTCTTCAAGATCCTCTTCTCGTAGATATTTGTAATGGCTGAGTTTCTCTGTTTTTTCAACTCTCTCAGAAGGATCTTCCTTCTCTTGCTTGATTTTCTTCTCCTCAGGTTCCTCAAACTTCTCTTCATCCAACTCCTTCCGATCATCCATAATGGAGGGGTGTATTGGTGAGTCTGGTTGGGACTTGATAGCAGGAGTTGGTAAGCGTGTTGTTGTGGGTGGAAGAGGAATGGATTGGATTTTCTCTTCCACCACCGGGTCAAACACTAACTGCTTTCCCTTTTTCGATGCAGAGTTTGTGACTTTTAGAAAATGACCGGTCACCATCATGTGGGCTGTCAACTGCTGCAAAGTGTCATGGGAACTCCCACATTCCATACACTTGAGAATTTGAGCTTTTCTGGCCTCAAACTGCCAGGTATAACTTGCACCATTTTGGTAGCCATAACGGTTATTAGCCGTGACGTATGGATTTGAAATTTTTGGATCTTTGGTGGGTGCAGTCTCTGCTAACGGAATGCCAGGGGTGCTAGAGATTGAGTCAGGTGAGCATGGAGACATCAGGTCCTGGAACACTCGCTTTTTGGTGGAGGGCACCAGCTTTGAGGCAAGAGCTGGCATTGGTTCTTTTAGAGGCACTTTCTGGTAGTGTTTAGTTTTGATCATGTGGACACTCAAGTCCTGTAGGGATTCAAACGAGTGGCCGCAATACATGCATTTCAAAACTTTCTGTGCATCTTCTTTGCCCTCCATCTCCATTAAGGATCGCTTCCTTGGCTTAGACCATTTTTTGCCCCTGTCCTCCTCCTTATCCTTGTTGTCATCACGGTAATGACCTGTTTCATTCATGTGTACCGTGAGACCTACAAGCGTGTCGTAGGCTGCACTACAGTCCTTGCATCTGAATTTGCTGGCACCTGTAAACACAGGCCCATACAGCTTATTATTTTGCCGGTACAGCTGCACTGTGCTGAAGAGACTTGGTTCAGGCATTAAGTGGTAGGGCGTATGCTGTAAGGTTTTAGCAAGTGCTGCTTGGTGCCAGTCATATGCAACACCCCCACTGTTAGCACCATTGATGGTTCCATTGTTGGCATGGGTTAATGTGGTGGCTTTTGTAGAATTGCTGCTCTGTGTCACATTTGTCTTTGTGCTAGCACTAGCGTTGCTGCTGCTGCTAGCTCCGCTACTTGCAATGGTACTTGCATGGCTGTTCGCGACGCTGTTGTTCCCCTTGTGGCTGCTTGAAGTACTGTTAATGCTACTAGCACTAACCTGCTTGCTTTTCATAATGTCCTTTGTAATGCTCGACCAGGAAGCATCTGAAATCAGGTTTGCATAGACTGCTTTCATCTGTGCCAGGCTATCCTGCAAAGATAGTTTGGCATCCGTGTCCATGTCTTCAACCTCCTCTTTATCCTGGCCCTCTTTGGAGGAGGTGCTTTTGAAGTCAGCCAGGTGGTCGCTGGTGTCGCTGAGGGGTGAGCCATACCCAGCGTCTGGGTTGGTGCCATTGCTGAGTGGAGAGTTCTGGTAGCTCAGCTGGTCACGCCCATCGTCTTCCTCATTGCACAGGTACTCTGCATCCTGACCGTCTAAGGAGAGTCCGTCGTCCTGCAGGTGCTCCTCATCGATCTTAGCTGCCTTAAGCTCGTCCTCCGGCACATAGGCTGAGAAAACAAAACAGAGAGAAAAAAAGAGATGAGACAAAATAGTCCCCAAAATGTGCAGCTTTAACATGAATTGTAGACTAAGTGAAATCACTTTACATTTCTGTTGCTTCAAAAGCAATATGTATGAGAAAATGTATCATTGCCTATGTGCGTGTATATGCATGCCTGTATAATGATCCTAGAGAGATTTTTGTCAATAGTCCTGGCAGAGGACGCAAGTTTGCAATTATAAAGTGGCAAACATCCATATCTTGACTATGATAGATAGCACCCTTCACTGCTGAGACTAACAAAGCTATCCTGTGTAACAGCTCAGCAAGGGTAAAGAGGGCAGAGAAGAGTCCTCCTTTGAAAATTAGACCTCTAGAGCAAAAAAGGCATCTAGGAAAAAATAATTAATACAGGTTAACTGTTCCGTGTTTCTTTTTACTTGTCATTATAATGTCATGGAATTAAGTGCAAATAAAAACTATATACTTTTGAATACTGTAATTTTAAAATTAATGCAATTGGACAATACATAATTTACCCCCTACCACTTGGTTTACATAAATTAATTATTCTTAAATACGAACACCATATTGACTCCTTTCTCACTGTTCCTCATTCTCCTTTTCCCCCTGTAGTTAGAGGGCACAGACTCTGTGTGACATTGATCCAGTTCTCCCATGCACTAGCCAAGCTAGACTCCTCTGAGTGTGAGATTGCATCTGAGTTATTGCCAGGGATGCAGCGCGGGGTGCAGCTTGCCTCAATGCTGTTGGCAGAGGCGATGGAAGTTCTCGCAGCGAGTCATGCTAAAATGCAAGTGGAAATGGCATGTCATGTTGTCATGGTCCGTGCTGTACTAACTCTCAGGGATTCAAGAGTGTGTGCAGCAGCCACAGGGGAAATAGAGAGTGAGATAAAAGACAGGTGGATGCACAACCATCTTTAGAGCACCTTCCTTCTTGTGATAGGCCAGTAATTTAAGCATTGACTGATAACCATGTCAGCCTGGGTGATCAGAAGTATTTGTTTGTCAGTCAACAGTGATTTTTTTTTTTATAAAATCTGTACTGTGTGTCTGTGTGTATATATATATATATATATATATATATATATATATATATATATATATATATATATATATATATATATATATATATATATATATAAAATAAAGCAATTTCAGGTCCAATTTATGTTCTAGTAAAAGTGCTTGTAAACTATCTCAGATTTTCTGAACAAATACATTTATTATCAAGTACACAAGACAAGTTATATGCGAGCAGTTTTACTCCAGCCAATAAGTTATTACTATTGTTTTGGAATTAAAAAGAGCCTCTTACATGTAAGCTATGGCTTAGATATGATTTCTACTTTTAATTTCAAGCAAAATAGTGATCGAAGGGAAATATTGAGCAATTTGACAAATTGCTCCATCCTTTTATCTGTTATGTGACAGAAACCCTATGGACTAATGCATCATTTGTATGTAATGTTCTGATTTTGTCATACTCTACGGTTTAAACATGTCTTTGTAAACTGGAATGAGAGATAAGAGATGGCTTATGATGTCGATGGGCTTTCTGTTTATTTCGTCGTTTCTTTCTAATTGCATTCGGTGTAGGGCTAGGCGACTTGGCCTAGAATCAAAATCTCGATTAATTGAACACTTTAACTCAATTTCGGTTAATTAATGATTATTTATGTTATTTTTTTGCCCTCATAGTTGATGGACAAGTTTAGTTCAGAAAATATGCTCACATATTATAAGTGAGAGATTTTAGAATGAAGGGTGCATTACTTGATTTTAAAATAACTGAAGGAAACACACACTATCTACTATCTATGATTATTTACTGAACATCAACATTGAACAACTGAAATAAATACACACATTGCCTAAAATGAACTTTTCTTATATAAAAAGTGAAAACTTGCACTTTTGGAAACAAAATGAATTTTTTTCAATGTTTTTCAAATTAAAAGTAAAAAATAAGCTTTATTTCTTCTAAATAAAATAACTCTTGTATATCCTGTAAAACATTTTAAACACTGCATTTCTTGCATCTTTTATAAACAAATATTTTAATGTAAATAACAATTTTAACGTAATGAAAAATATGCTGTCTCAAGGCATCTCTGGTGCAGCTTTCAATCACCCTCAATGTAGTGCAAAGTAAGGCTCAAGAATGGGTCCATCATCCTACTTGACCAGAGATCAGATGTAGCTGCAAAGTGCCCGCAGAAGTATAAATCAGCCTCAGACTTAACAGAGCAGGGTCACATGATTCCACACAAGGTAAGGAAAGTAATCGACCTGGAAAATTTTGATCGATTATAGGTTCTGAATGTCGATTCCGATTACTTTTCGATGAATCGCCCAGCCCTAATTCTGTGGATATGTAATATGTGGACAAAATCAATTAACGCTGTTGTAGTCAAGCACTGGTTTAAAGCCCACTGGATTTAAATATATGCAGTCTCAAAATATGCCGTCTCAAAGCATCTCTGGCTCAGCTTCCAAATACAATCAATGTAGTGCAAAGTAAGGCTCAAGAATGGGTCCTGCTTGACCAGAGATCAGATATGGCGGCAAAGTGGCCGCAGAAGTATAAATCAGACTTAAATCGGGGTCACGTGACTAAGGAAAGTAATCGACCAGGAAATTCAATCGATTATAGGTTCTTAATGCCGATTTCGGTTACTTTTCAAATAAATCGCCCAGCCCTAATTCTGTGCATATGTAATGCGGACAAAATCAATTAATGTCGTTGAAGCACTGGTTTAAAGCCCACTGGATTTTAATATTATTAAAAAATAATAATGCTAAATAAATAAATAGGTATGGAATGACATACTTTTTGGCTAAACTCTCCTTTTAAAGTAGTAAACAGAGTCATTTTATTTTTCGGTAACACTTTACAATAAGGTTCATTAGTTAATGTATTTACTAACATGAACTAATCATGAACAACACATGTAGAACATTTGTTAATCATAATTGAACATTTACTGATGCATTATTAACATCCAAGTCCATGCTTGTTAACATTAGTTAATGCACCGTGAGTTAACATGAACTAACAATGAGCAACTTTATTTTCATTAACTAATGTTAACTAACATGAATAAATACTGTAGTAAAAGCATTGTTCATTGTTTGTTCATGCTAGTAAATGCATTAATTAACATTAACTAATGAACCTTATTGTAAAGTGTGACCTATATTTCATGTTGATATGTACATCTGTAGTGTTTTATCCACCCTACACTTCCTGTTTTATAAACACATCAATGTGTTCTTCTCTTGTCGATATTTTGACCAAAAGAGTCCCACCGGATTGATAAGAACCAGTTAATGCATTGATTTTTCGCAAAAACAGCATCAGGCCACAATTGCGTGCTTCAGAAAAACACATTCATGCTTATTTGTGCAAATGTGGCTCTTTTTGCTCTGCGTATTACTGCTAAGTGCACATTTATTTCTCAAGGTAAAAAGAGGATACTGCAAAATGTTGCCTACGCCACACTAGAAAATGCTTATTTTCCTCAGCTAAATGTGTGGTAATAAGATGTACTGTCAGATGTATTACATGGGGGGAAAGGAACAGAACAATAATGTTCACAAATGTAAGGTTTCATGTTTCAGCCACAAAAAAGCTCCTTCACTCTATTGTGTGCCGACAGAGCTATGACAGAAAAAACAGAGTGATAGCCCACTGTCGGCACCCACAGCTGCGAGACAAAAAGAGCGAAGAGAGGGAGAGAGAGAGAATGCTACTCGTTTAATTCGCTTAATGAAAAGAGAATAAAGGTCCATGAGACCAAGTGCTTAATGAGGAGCGGTAGGATTAAATTCCTGTTTCATCAGCTGCTTTCGATCTGCAGTGGGAGATAAACAAAATGAGCTTTCCGTCATCGAAACACATCAAAGTACCTCTTTCGAGCATGCCCGTGTGTGAGTGTGTGTGCATCTTCACAGCATGTCCAGCTATAAAAAAAGCCTCCTGTTCGCTTTGTGAGAGTGGTATTGTTACCATCAGCCATTTTGAACACAACACGAGAAGAAAAGCCACAACAACAGCCTGTACAACTTTGAAGGCAATGGGAAGAGACAGAGCAGGAAAAGAGGGGAGCAGGAGAGGAGATGGAGGGAGTAAAGAGAAGAAAAAGAGACAGGCAGCGCTTGAAGAGTTGTTCCTTTATCTCAGCGAGCCACCAGGAGATGTCTGTCCGAGATGCCAAGATCCGTCTCAGTGGTTGAAGCAGATGCGCTGTCAGCTTCAAACGGCGTGCAGCTGAGCACACGTAATCAGAACGGACTCGGTACCTGATGTTTGTAAGGTGCCATTTACAGCTGTGCGCAGGAAGCTGTAGGGGCGTGAACAGCTGGGAACAACGTGGCGTTCCCGTTCTTAAAAGGACGCCTTCTGATCTGGAGGAATCCGCCGATGGATTTCAATCCGTCAATTCCACGGAGAAATCAAGAAGGCGGCGTAGAGCGAAAAAGGATTTGGTGAAATAAACATTAGGAACTGTCAAATAAATATCACTTATCCAAATATCGCTTTAAAAGAAATGTTGGCGCCGCACAACACGGTTCAGTGGATTGAAGCCCTGATAATTCCCTCAAGTCGCTGCAGCATTTAAGACAGCTTATCACGTTAAAACAAAGAGAGAAGTTTTTCATCTTTGCTGTAATTACAGAGAGAGTGATCGAGGGGCTGAGAGGGAGAGAAAAGTGAGACGGGGGGCGCAGAGGAAAGCCTGAACGAGAGGGCTTTTTTCGCGTAGAGATGGGCAGAACCTGACACTAAATCGAGCGCGTCTCTTCAGCCCCTGACACCGTGTGGCATCTGACAGGCATGCGCGTTGGCATGTCACTGTCCTCGCATCAAGCCGTCAAACACGACTTGGCAATTTTTTGCCATCTGCGTCAAAAAAAAAAAAAAAAAAAGAAAACCCGCCAGACGACGGCAACGACAGCTCACACTTAATAACCCAATCAGAAGTTTGACTGCTGACATCTCTTATCGGGGGCCTGCTTTTAAACATCACGCCGAACAATAAGAGAGGGATTAAGAGGAGAGGAGGAGGGGGAGGGGCTTGTTGTGTTTGTCAGTCAAAAATAAGCCCGCATTGTACTGGCGGGAGAAAACGGCACAGATAACTTGTTAAGAATACACACAATTAAATGAATCAATAGTTGCTATAAAAAGAAGAGGCTTTTGATGCGACGGAGAGCGAGAAAGACTTTGATTTACTGAGTGAAACTGGCAGTTTTCACAGATGGCATATGAGAATACAAGGCCAGAAATGCTTTCAAGAAATGTTGATCAGTAGAAATGATTTTTTTTTTTCTTCTGAATTTAGGCTCTATGGGGTTTGAAGGCTTTAAAGTGTTTTAAATGTATTTACACATAACCATACACTATGTTGATGAAATATAGAAGACCAAAACAAAACATGTTTTTTGTATAAAATTATATAAAATCACGAGAACACTTGAAAATTCAATTTACTAGATTCATTTTATATTGGTTTGAGTGAAATGTTAATATTTGTTTTATTCTACAACTGTCTAAAATTCCAAATTTAAATAAACGTAGTCTTAAATGTCAGAAAAAAAAATTGTTGTGGGTTACCCACCAAATATTATAGCTTGACCAGGGTTTCTAAAGGTTTCATCAAGTAAAATTTAAGACTTTTTAAGACCATTATGAATGAACTTTCAGACTTACACAAGGCTAAACGTTTTTCTGAGGGCCCAGTTAAAACATTAAAAACAAATGTTATTGTAAGGAAGATAATTAAAGCATATTGGTAAATAATTAAAAGTATTGGTAAAATATACTTTTGTTAACTTTTATTGAGAAAATTTTTTAGTGATGGTATGGGTGTTTGTATTATTAAGACCTGTTTGAAATGATTTAAGAACTACAACACAATGTTTCAGTGAATTCAAGACTTTTTAGGGCCTAATATTTTGATTTTAAAATGACATTTTAAGACTTTAAAAACCTGCGGATAGCCTGTTGACTAAATATGCGCATATTTCCTCTAGGATTTTTTCCAGCTGTGGTGGCAGGCCTTTTACACAGATTTTCCAGCTACCTATGGCGTTGTTTCAATGACAAATGTTGTGAGCGCAGTATTACAAGTCGAGATCGCATTCATAACAAGTATGACTCCAACATGTATTATGCTCCATTCACATGGGCCGTTAGCATCAACACTTCCCATCAACTTTGATTGGGTGACGTGAAGCGTTGCCGAACTGAATTGTGGATCATTCGGCACCGCTTCAGCGGCGTTGCTCACTGAAGAATTTGAGAATTTCTCATCTTTTCAAGCACCAACGGAAGCGTCAGCCAATCAGATCGATTCATGCAAATACCCTAGCTCAGACAGTAGCAGATTGCAGACTAATTTCATTGGCTGACGCTGCTTTGACGATCGCCCAACTTCAGACATGCCCTTAATCAAGCGTTGACGCTGAAGCCCTGTGTGAATACACGGTTAGATTTGCTATATTTATGTCTCCAATAGAACTACAGAACCATAATGATGCGTCCTAAAGTAAAGTGGCCATAAAGATGAAAACTCCATCAAGATAAAGTAATTGTATGCAGAACAATAGACCTTTATCTATAAATTAAGTATAATTATGGAAACAGTTTTCTTCATAAAGTTACTTCGTGTTTGCTGGCCTTGTGCATCGTGGTCAGTCAGTCAGCATCTAACCTTAAAGGGTTAAACAAATAACACAGCACAACGACGATTACAGAAAAGTTTGCTCTGTTATAATTCACTTACATTTTAATATGTTTTGGTGTGATTATAACCTGCTATATATATTTATATATACATTTATATATATATATATATATATATATATATATATATATATATATATATATATATATATATATAGCAACAACTGAAGGCTTTGAATGAGGAGCTGTAATGTAGCCGTGGCGGGAATGAATTTTAGTGTGGCGCAACTACAAAAACTAATGAATGTAGCGGAAACCATGATATGTAAACATTTGAAAACAGAGCACTTATTTTGTTATTTTATGCATTTTTTTAAGTTCTACATAACCTTTTAAATGTTAGTTTAATGAAACTAAATTACATTAAACGCTTCCTATTTAAATATTTTAATAAATACAGGTCAAAATCATGTCACGGTTAAAGCAGGACTTTTTTCACTCATATTTTGCCATTCTCATAAAGGTTCTTTGAAACATTTAAGTCAACAATTTATGTGCAATTAGATACTTTCTATATTTTGTGTTGAACAGATAACAAATAAACTAATAAAGGTTTAGAGCCTGGGTCTCAAACTCGATTCCTGGAGGGCAGCAGCTCTGCACAGTTTTGCTCCATCCCTAATCAAACACAGCTGATCCAACTAATCGAACTGTTCAAGACTACTAGAGAATATTAAGCAGGTGTGAGTTGGAGATGGTTGAAGCTCAAATCTGCAGAGCTGCGGCGCTCCAGGAACTGACTTTGAGACCACTGGTTTAGAGCCACTTGAGGGTAAGTAAATATTCATTTTTGGGTGAACTATTAATGTCATCATAAATTATTGTTGTACAGTTTAATATGACTGAATATTTTCAGAAGTTTCACATAAATTGCTTTAATCTGATCAAAGCTAACTCTTTCTACCAGTTAAGCTGCGGTCACACTGGACTTTTCTTCCCATAGACTTCCATTCATACGCACATGAATGCGTCAGAGCGGAAACGCAAGTCATGCGTCAAGTTTCTCAGATCACTATGTTGGAAAGTTTAAGCTTTGTGAACTCTGACCTGCGAAATCGTATCAATCGAGATTCAAAACATGACCTCTCTGGTCAGAAATGTAAAATATGGAGCACTCGCTCGCTTTTTTTAATGTCTAATCATCTTGTTTAATCCCGCCCCTTTTCGCAGTGCCGTACGACAGAATTTTGCAAACTCAAACTCTAGTGTGACCGCAGCTTAAGTCTTTATAATATTCTAATAGGAAGATGTACTGTAACAATCGAAAGATACAGCCGAATATAGTGTAACCCAATTTATTTTTTACATCCGTTAGTCAGTGGGTAGCCTAACTAGCTACATTTAAGTTACATTTTACTAGCAGCATTTTACAAAGGGAAAACACCCATAAATATTTCATCACTTTTATAGGTCAAGAAGTTAGTAAAGTTAATAAATTTACAGTTTGTGGAAGTGCAGCAGAAATTAAACATAGATCATACTGCATGTCACATTAGTTTTTGTTTTTTTAAACAATGTTAAACCTTGTTAAACCTTGATTATATATTAATTTGTTTCTCTAGAAAACTAAATGTATGGATATTTGACAACATGCTCAAGTTGACAAATCAAATACTTTAGTTTTTAATGTGAGAAGACTTCAAAGAGAGAACTCAATCTTAATCTCATTTCATTTTGATCAAACTGTGTTCGTTTTTATGACTACTTGCCAAATATATAAAAACTGACAAAATATTTTAGAAAAAGGTGTTTTCTGTGTAAATAATAAAAAAACAGCCTTTTTTAATTCAATTTTGAATCAAAAATGAAACCTTTCATCTTTGACCCATATATCAACAAATGGTTAAACTTTTACAAAAACAAAATACCTTGAATGAATGAGGCAACACTTTAGACCTACTTAACATATGTACCTTCTTACAAGCTCAAAAAAACATAACATATACTAAATATTCATATTAAAGTACAATAACATCTAAAATGTGCATTTTTCCAAAAAATGTTGCGATCATTCATGCACCCACATTCCTGTATGTGTTCTTTCAAACACAATACACTAGTATGGACAGAGAGAACAAAGGTGTGTATGTTCTTGAGTGCCCACCAACATCTAAAACGATCAGCCAGAGCACCAGGGCCTTGTGTTTGTGTGCATGTATGAGGTGTGTGTGTGTGTTGTGCAGGAGAGCGTGGCCATCTGTGTCCAGAGTGGAGCTGTCACTGAGGCTGCTGAGATCTCACTGAGTTTAGACAGGTGACACAGCAACGGGACACGAGCGGGACATACACACACATATGCAGCGTCTCAGCCAACAAAGATCAGCCGCAGAGTGAACCTTCTCGCTATAGACACCCATGACACCACACACACACAAACACAGCCGGTGCCAGCTCTTAGAAACACCGCCCACATACGCGCACTCGAGCGTTCAGATCCGCATACAGTTGCCCAACAAACAGCGGAGAATTAGCAAGCCGTGACTCTAGATGAGATTGAATCCTTTTTTTGAAGGCACAGCTCTGAAAATAGACATTACACCTCAGTTTAATCATTATTTCCAGCTGAAATAGGAGGAAATGAGACTGAATTTGAACCAAGATTTCCCAGAAGCACCCTACAATATACATTGCGGATCACCAAGCATGTTTTTTCTTAAGAATTATTGGACGAGAACAAAATTTGAAGCAAGTTAAATAATGAATTTATAATGGAATTAACCTTGATTCATAATTTATCAACTGTTTTTGATCTAAACTGAATCAACATTGAACTGACTTGAGCTGAATAATGACACTATTGTCTTCTTTAGAGCTGCTAATAATGAAATTTAACTTGTTTCATAATTGATTAACTTTTTAAATGAAACACCAAAACTGAAAACAAACAAAGAACTCAACTCGAAGCCCTAAAAAACGACATTTGATAAAGTTTGCTGATCGCTGACTCGGCTATTTTCATTAATTTCTGTAAAGTTGCCTTAAAACAATTTGTACTATAAATCTCTCATTCAAATGAATTAACAATATTATATTTGTGCACATACATTAGTCAGTACTGAAGCCAAATCTGGAACTAATCTAAACAAAATAACGGTCTAAAATTAGTACACCCCAATTTATTTGTTAGGGAAAAATCTTAAATAAATTATAAAGAGCAAAATTTAAGGAAAACAAAAAATGTATACAATTGTGGAAATTTTGTAGTTTGTAGTTAATATTTCCAATATTTCTCATTCATTTGTGTTATCTTCCGATTTCTAAAGATGTTCGGTGACTAAAATATAATTTTAATAAATAAATCCGTTTAATTAAAACAGTTTTTGAACTAAACTGAATCAACATTGAACTGACCTGAGCTGAATAATGACACTATTGTCTTCTGTAGAGCTGATAATAATGGAATTTAACACCAAAGCTTAAAACGAGTTAGAACTCAACTCAGAGCTCAAATAAATGACATTTGATAAAAGTTTGCTGATCACCGACTATTTCCATTTATTTCTGTGAAGTTGCCTTAAAACAATCTGTACTATATAAATCTCTCATTTAAATTAATTTACACTATTATATTTGTGCATATACATTAGGTTAGTCAGTACTGAAGCCAAATCTGGAGCTTATCTAACCAAAAAACATAATAACGGTCTAAAATTAGTAAACCCCAATTTATTTGTTAGGAAAAAATCTTAAAACTATTTTAAAAGAGCAAAAGTCAAGAGAAACAAAAAAAATCTATAAAATTGTTGAAATACTGTAGTTTGTAATTCAATTTTATTTTTTTTATTTTTATTTAAATGTATTATCTTTCAATTTCTAAAGATGTTCGGTGACTAAAATATTATTTTAATAAAATATCTATTTAATAAATCTGATTTCAAATGCACAAAAATATATGACCTATATTCACTGAGAAAAAGATAGAGATATTAATTTTCAAAATGGGGTGTACTCATTTGTTGAGCATTATATATAAATATATATAAATACACATATACACAAAGAAATATTCAAGTCAAGCACACATTTAATATTCTCATACACTCAAGTGTAGTTGAGAATCAATTAAATTAAGAATTTAACGTATGTTTGTTAAGCTTTTACAACTATATGTACACAACTATAAATAAAAAGTACTCAGATTTTTACCTAACAAATAGAAGTAATAATAGCAACATTTTTAAGATGTTGGTAAGTTTACCAGCCTTAGAAATCACACTTTTTAAATGTACCCTTATGTATATACACATTTTGGTAAGAAACAAGGAAATTATTTTGCTTTAAAAAGTGACCTGATAATTTATTAAAATGTAAAAAATAAGCTCAATGTTTCCCTCAATTTTAAGATCTCCATGACATCTTAATGTTTTAAGCCTCCAAAAATGTCTCCATGTTTTGTTTAAGATCAATAAAATCTAAAACTTGTACAAGTTTTAGTTCATTTCAGTGTTTGTTTTGTCTCAAGAGCTCTTTAGACCAGCTTAAAGTGCTATATCAATAAAGAAGACCTACCTAATCCACATAAACATACATACATCCCACTTAAGATGCCTTAAAGCGTCGCCTACAAAGGCTACATTTTCAAACCCGCCATTGTGCGGAGCGAAAACATCTGCTGTTTTTCAAAACTCTATTCCTTCCGCCACTTCCAAGCGGTCTCCTCGACAAAACCAGATCTGTCTGATTGGTCTTTCTGGTGCGCTTGAGAAGTGTCAGGCCTAAGTGTTCAAACTGGAAGAGGTGAACGAGAATGCTTGCGGACAGAGCGCAGATGCCGACGGACGGCCTTTCCTTTGCTGACTGTCATTGCGCGGGCCAGCCCGCAACGCCTCCTTCCCCTTATTTATTTATTTTATTGAGGAGGAGAGGGGGCAATCACTACAGTCATTTGCACTACTAATGTCCAATTCTGCCTTCCCTCAGTCGGCTGATTTAGCCGGTCAGAGTGGTTTTGGAGTGTGCAGAGGAAAGCCGCGCCGTTTACCCGACATTTTAATGGGAAAACTGGCAAGTCTTATTTGGCTGGCCGATGTGGTTTGTCACTGGGTCTCCATTACATGCCACTCAACTTTGATGCCTTTGGACAGGGCTGATCAAACCATGTCTTTTGACCTACGCAGGCAGACAGAGAGAGAGATGGAGGGAGAAGGAGAAAAGCAGGAGAGGGGGGGGGGGGGGTGCAGGACACTGAAGGCTGTAAATAAAATGACATTATTATTTCCTCTGTCCTATCATGTAGAAAAGCCAATTATGGTAATGCTCTGCATGTCAGTGAGAATGCAGCAATCTCTCTCTCTTCCTCTCCCTCTCCCCCTTTTTTCCAGGGCAGTTAAAACAAGGCTTGGGTAGCATGATGCTGTCTGCCCCGGTCCACTTATGGCCTGCTGCAATCTGGCAGGGCTGTCGGAGGAACTGGCGATGGCAACTGCTCAGATTCTGGATATGAATGCCGAGTGTGTGTAACAACACTTCACGACTACTGGGTGAAAAAAGAAGATATTAGTTTACCGAAATGAACAGAGATGTACAATATGACGCGCATAGTCATTTTGTGCACCAGTCCTGGCAAATACAATCCAAAAGGAATATTTCGGTAATGAGGTGTACATTTACATTTGAAATATGATTTTTATGAATACACAGCAATAAAAACTGCTTATTTATGTGTTCACATTTTATATTTTTAAGAATAGCTTTTCGTTTACTACTGTACCTCGCATATTGCTGCCAATCAATATGGAAACTCCTGATATATCAATGTATTCATTAGGTGGCATAATACAAAAATAATGGATATTAGACAAAAACACACGGTATTACAACACTTCACGACTACTGGGTGAAAAAAGATGATGTTAGTTTACCGGAATGAACAGAGATGGACAATATGCTGCGCATAGTCATTTTGTGTACAAGTCAGTCCTGGCAAATACGGTCCAAAAGGAATA
The DNA here is from genome assembly GCA_903798195.1 of Danio kyathit. Classification (NCBI taxonomy): domain Eukaryota; kingdom Metazoa; phylum Chordata; class Actinopteri; order Cypriniformes; family Danionidae; genus Danio; species Danio kyathit. The sequence continues at coordinate 25,181,693 of LR812537.1, read as the reverse complement.
TTTTGTTAATGAGGTGTACATTTACATTTAAAATATTATGATTTTAATGTATGCACATCAGCATTAAAAACTGCTTATTTATGTGTTCACATTTTATATTAATAAGAATAGCTATTTGTTTTCTGCCTTGCATATTGCTGACAATCTATATGGGAACTCCTGATATATCAATGTATTACATGCATTGGGTGGCATAATACAAAAATATTGGATATTAGACCCAAAAACACACGTTATTACATCACTTCACGATTACTGGGTGAAAAAAGATGATGTTAGTTTACCGAAATGAACAGAGATGTACAATATGCTGGCATAGTAATTTTGTGTACAGGTCGGTCCTGGCAAAAACGGTCCAATTGAAATATTATGATTTTAATAAATACACAGCAATAAAAACTGCTTATGTATTCACATTTTATACTTAAAGAAAAGCTTTTCGTTTTCTTCCTTGCATATTGTTGACAATCTATATGGGAACACCTGCTATATCAATGTATTATATTCACTGGGTGGCATAATACAAAAATATTGTATATTACACAAAAACACACGTTATTACAACACTTCATGACTACTGGGTGAAAAAAGACTATTAGTTTACCGAAATGAACAACGATGTACAACGATGTAGTCATTTTGTGTACAAGTCAGTCCTAGCAAATACAGTCCAAAAGGAATATTTTGTTAATGAGGTGTACATTTACAATTGAAATATTATGATTTTAATAAATACACAGCAATAAAAACTGCTTATGTATTCACATTTTATATTTAAAAGAATAGCTTTTCACTTTTTATATTGCTGATCTATATGTGATCTCTTCATATATTAATGCATTACATTTGTTGAGTGGCATAATACAAATATATTGCATATTAGACACAAAAACACACGTCATTACGTAATTATTCCTAGTGGCATAATGCAGAAGTGTTTATTTTTTCAGGTTAAAAAATATATATTTTGTAATTTTAAGATTGTTATAAACCTATCAGCTGTAAAATTCCCTCATATTCACCATATTCTTTGCGTACAAGTGAACATAGCCAGCTGAATCTTTTTGGCTCGAGACTTCCAGTCTCATTCACTTCCATTCATTTTTAGATGTTAAAAACAGCTCGTTACACTGCTTGATGTTGCAAACTGATATTTTCTTATAATATTATTCTGCTTTGTCTGTATAGTCATGCAAACACTTGTTTGTAGAGCAAGTAGTTTGTCGTTTTCTGCCGTTTACTATTCCTAGTCATTTCTCCCATAGGCGACTGATTTGGAAGTTCTAAAACAATCGTAAAAATGAACGCACTTCCACATTTCAGAATAAGGTCAATATCCATATTAATATCAATAAAATGAGGGACATATTGACATTTTTTAGCCCGTTCCAACACGCATGTCGTCTTAGATCTTTTTATATACTGATACCTATAGTAAGTAATTACAAACTTTAAAAAATACATCGATTTTTTTTTTGCAGCCTTGTATAGAATAAACACATCAAATTAAAATTGAATCAAAACATTAGGCATCTTAGATCAACTAAGAAGAAAAATATATTCATAAAAGTCACAACATGATGCAAAGGTCGCAACAGTTGGGTTATATTGTTCAACTCCCAGTCAGTGAATGTCAGACTATCATTTCAAAACTCAATTTGAGCTTTATATTATGCTGCAATTCTATCCAAGCAGCTGCGTTTCAATTAATCTCCAATGCCAATTCTTCCCCCCATTCATCGTGTGGCAAGTGTTAAATCTGAACCCTGCCTGTAAACCTATTTTTTTGCACTTTCTTTCATTCCTTCATTCCATTTATTCTGAATGGTGAATAATGATCGTTGTTTCTATTCTGCGGACGCGTGTTGATTGATGGCTGCTGTTCAAAGTAATAAGGGCACTGTGGAGATGGACAGATTTTTGAGGGGGGTTTGGCTTGTAGATCTGACCCCCTCTCTCTCCCTAACCCAATGTGAAACTACGAGAGGAGAAAAGCCTTCACATTTTTCACCATCTTCCACACAATCGTCCTCTTTGAGCACTTCCTTTGTGCTCTGTCTCCGGGCTTTTTTCGTCCCTTTTCTCTGCGAGACACATCTAACTTTATTACAGACTAAACAAAAGAAGGCTTTGAAGTGCAGACGGGCGTTTTACACGGACCCTGCCCACCTCTCCGTATCCGCTGACAGTGATTTGTGCTCCTGCGGACACTCTGGAGTAGGCTCTCTGAATTAATATCTGCTTTGCCTCTTTAAGCATCTCTTGTAAAAGGCTGGCCCAGCCTCCCCAAACCCCCCCTCTCCTGCTCCGTCCTCCGTGTGGAATAGGCCACCATATGGCGGAATCGCTTCAGGCCCCTGAAGAACTGGTGTGGCATTCCATTCTGCGCTCCAAATTCATCTTTTCGCTTTAGATACTTCCGGACGAGTATGGATGGAGGTGTATATAACTAGGGCAACAGACCGCACCAATGAAAATACAGTGGATTGAAACAAATGGAGAGGTGGAAACAAGCATAAATGCCTTTGGTAATTGTGGACTGATGATAACTCTGTTATACTGGCTTGAATGTAATCTTAACTTCTAATTGCATAATGCAGATAGAAAGATGGAGATTCCATTAAAATATTCTTTAGTGTCTGGGGTTTATTTCTCGAATATCTGGATGAACAAACCAGCAACTCAACCTCTGTGGATTCTTCAGAGACTTAATTTATCCATTTTATTTCTTTCTTTATTTTTATTTCTGTTCTGTTGTCAGCCGCTAAACTATGTTGTCGTTGTTTTGCTTATTGACTCCTGGGATTTATCCGGGACAGTGCAGAGTGTTGCGTGTATGCGTTTCTAAGTGGTTGTTCTTGAAAAATTCAATAAAATATAATTATTATAAAAAAAAAATAAAAAAAATAAAAACTTTTAATTCCCAAATAACCAACCAGGTCGAGTTTTAGTTATATAGATTTAAAGTGGATGAATTGTATGTGTGAAAATTCTATATTTTACAATATTTGTAACCCTGAAGCACAGAACCGGTAACTTATGTTGCACAAGTATATTAATTTTATTGGTCAAAATTACAGATTTTTCTTTTATGCCAAAAATCATTAGAATATTAGGTAAAGATCATGTTCCCTGAAGATATGTTGTAAATAAAACATTATAGATATCAAAACTTATTTTTAATTAATATTCAAAATAAGCAATGTTAAGGACTTAATCACAACATTAAAGGTGATTTTCTTAATATTTTTCATATGATGTATACATCTCAATGAAAAAAATGCATTAATTGCCATTAACTACATCAAATTACCATTAACAATGTTAAAACTATCAAATCTGACTAATGCTCTTTGCATCTCTTCCACCCCAGTTCCGTTAAGCAGCATTTTATATCTATAAGAATAGCTTGTATATCATTGACAATCTACATAGATCAATGCTCAATATATAATCACTGTATTCATTAATAATACAAAAAAAGTTGCATATTAGACACAAAAACAAATCATTACATAATTATTTGTTGTGGTATAATGCAGAAATGCTTTTTTTTTTTTTTTTCGGTATAAAAGATTAATATTGTGTCATTTTAGGATTGCTATGAACTTATCAGCTGTAGAAAGGACTTTTTTTTTTTTTTTTTAAATGCCCTCATATATCCATCTGTTTATATCCATCTGACACTATTACTGGTTTTGCGGTCCATGATCACATATATTTACATAAAAAGTGCATATATACAAGCACAAAAATAATCTTTAATTTAAAATCATTCCAAATATGTGGCTAAGTAATGCTATTTTAGATTATTTACATTTATAGCAGATACATTTCAGTATATTTCAGAATTAAATAAGCAGAGAAACTATTAATAAAGTTACATTTTGAGTTAGGATTATAGAAACCAAAACACATGACATTTGTGGAGACACTGCAAAATTGAACCACAATAGAGAGAAAGTTTAGCGTCTGCATGTGTTTTTAAGGCCTGTGACTGTGTACGCATTTTAAGAGAGTTTAAAGCATTTTAGTAGTGCATAGAGTTATTTTATTGAATTATTTATATTATGAAAACTATGCAGTGATATTTTACATTCAATTTCTGTACCTGTTTTTTGGATAGAGTAACAGTAATCCATAAAGCATGGTTTGTTTCACTTTAAAGTAAGTTACATGAGAGTATATTTATATTTCACTCCCCTACAGAATCATGCTAATCAATCTAAAGCAATTACTATGCACATAGAGCTATTTAAGACATCCTGTGAAATTGTTTTAATATCACAATATATTTCACAGAGAAAAACAATACGCAATGTAACATTTTTCCAATACCGTGAAGCCCTAATATAAAGTTTTAAAAAGTTTAAAGGTAAATTTTATAAAATGAGCCAGGTATTTTTTTATCCATCCAGGTATTTAGGAAATAATTTGTTTAATTTGCTGCATTTATTTACATTCATCACCAGATACCAAAAGGTCTTCAGTCCATTACAAACATCAAATTGACATTTAAAATGTTAAAACTATCAAATCTGACTAATGCTCTCTGCATCTCTTCCACCCCAGTTTTGTTAAGCAGCATTATATATTTACATGTAAAGCTTTTCTTTTTCTTTTTTTACCTTGCATATTAATGACAATCTATATTTGTCAGTGCTCAACTCCTTATATATCAATGTATTTGTTTGGTGGCATACTACAAAAATATTGCATATTAGACACAAACACGTCATTACATAATTATTTTAGTGGTATAATGCAGAAATGCTTATTTTTTCGGTATAAAAGATTAATATTTTGTCAATTTAAGATTGCTATGAACTTATCAGCTCTAGAAATAACTTTTTTTTTTTTTTTTTTTTTTTTTAAATGCCCTCAAATAGCCATCTATTTATATCCATCTGACACTATTACTGGTTTTGCGGTCCATGATCACATATATTACATATAAGATGCATATACACATTCACAAAAATACTCTTTAATTTAAAATCATACTATTTATTTGGATAAGTAACACTATTTTTAGGTTATTTAAATTTATAGCAGATACATTTCAGTATATTTATGAATGAAATAAACAGAGGGAAATAAACTATTATTTAAGTAGGGCTGTACAATATATCGTTTGAGCATCGATATTGTAATGAGTGCGTTCGCAATATTCACATCGCAAGATATGCAATGTTGAGTTAGGATTAGAGATGTACAGAAACCAAAACACATGACATTTGTGGAGACACTGCAAAATTGAACCATAAAAGAGAGAAAGTTTATCGTCTGCATGTGTTTTTAAGGTCTGTGACTGTGTAAGAATTTTAAGAGAGTTTAAAGCATTTTAATAGTGCATAAAGAGTTATTTTATTGAATTATTTATATGATGAGGACTATACAGTGATATTTTACATTCAATTTCTGTACCTGAATATTGTTACTCGATCCATAAAACCACAAAGCATGGTTTGTTTCACTTTAAAGTACATTACATGAGTACATTTATATTTCACTCCCCTACAGAATCATTCTAATCAATCTAAAGTAATTACTATGCACATAGAGCTATTTAAGTCATCTGGTGAAATTGTATTGATATTGCAATATATATCACAGAGAAAAAAAAAATAAGCAATGTAAAATGTTTCCAATATCGTGAAGCCCTAATATAAAGTTTTAAAAAGTTTAAAGGTAAATTCTGTAAAATGCGCCTGGTATTTTTTACCCATCCAAGTATTTAGGGAATAATTTGTTTAATTTACTGCATTTATTTACATTCATCACCAGATACCAAAGGTCTTCAGTCCATTAAAAACATCAAATTGCCATTAAAAATGTTAAAATGATCAAATCTGACTAATGCTCTCTGCATCTCTTCCACCCCAGTTTTGTTAAGCAGCTGATCAAACTAAAATCCTCCTGTTTAAATGCTTTCGCCTCACCTTGCAGTGACACGCTACAATATCACTCACTCACACTCGCTAACACACACAGACGCTCACACACACGCTCCAATGTCAAGTCCATACTTATGCAAAGTGCGGCCTACTTTGTCATTTAATTTTTAAAAACCCTAAGGTCGTATAACACACTTTCCCTGTCATTTGCAAGTACATTAACTCGGTGGCCATGCGACAGCCAAATTATGCTAATGGGCTTGCTAAAATGGGTCATATAGACAGTGCGTTTTACATTAGCTTCAAACAATAGGGAGGGAAGAGCAAAGCAGAGGTGACAGAAGCACCGGGGGAGTGAGACGGGGTCTGTCTTCTTTCGCCGGCGTTACGTCCTCATTCGGAGGCAGTCTGTGAATGGACGTCTCGCGGCTACGCTAACCACAACAAGGCGCTCACGTCCCGTCATCCCCAGAGAGCGCTGAACGCACCATAT